>UELV01003637.1:11056-31225 GCA_900490015.1 Megastigmus stigmatizans | reverse complement strand
CACACACACACGTGCGCACACACACAGTGTACATGTATACTGTCGATTCGCGAAAGCCCGCGACTCATTAATAATTCATGATGATTTCAAGAACGGAAAGGGAGGCGGAACGAGCAGACGGCAAACGCGGGCAATTCTGACGAGCTCTGCGCCTATCACGAGCTGTGCGAGCGACCGAGTGAAAAAGCCATGGGAGTAGTTATGACGGTAAAAGGGACAGAGAGAGAGAGGGAGCGAACAAAGGGGATGTATATATTATGCCGGTGTCGATTCTCTTTCCAGCTCTTTCTTTTACCTGCACTTTTTTTTCACTGCGCTCTCTCTCTCGTTTTTTTTTTTTGGGAACAGTGCACACTGGCTGCTGCTACCAGTTACTACTGCTATCGGAAAGGAATTTGCGCGCGGGTCGGTGGATGTGTATATAGAGACGAAAGCTCTCGCGTGTCGCGGTATTTTTCACACAGGCAATTTTCAGTTTTAGACATCCTTGAATTCATCCCCGGTGCCAGGGAATTTTTGCAGTCGAGCAGGAGACAGTTGACAATTTCGCGCCGCGCTCGTATATTGATGCTTTTAATATGGAGATGCGCACCGCGCGCGGGTGGGATATATTTTGCCGTCATTCTCGCCGAATCAATATTTCAAATGCGGCCCCGCCGCTCAGCGACGGTACTGTCTCTTTTTTTTTCTTCATGGATTTAATTGACATACAGAAATCGAATGTAAATGGTCAGACATTTGCGATTATGTGATTTAAAAAAATTCATAGTTGTAGGCCGCGAACTCTCTGTATGTGTAATTGACAATGATGGAGTCGAATTTCCATAAAAAATAATTACGAGGTTACTTTATTTTGGACGTTTCGTATATGCTTGTGAAAGCTTTTCGGATTTTTTGATGATATCTAGTTTTTAAAAAGTTGTTCCATTTCTTGTATATACGCAATACAATTTATCAACTCTTTCTATTCATTCTAATGTTCAACATATTGATTTTTTATAATGCCAATTTAAGTATTAAAGATTATAAACAAATTATAACAAGAATGTTTTTAAACAATAAATATGTAAAAAGTATGAAAATATGGTAATTATTGATTTCAAAATGTCGACTTGTACATTACAGAATGTACATTCACGTTGAAGCAAAATCATTCTGATGGGTCAACAATAAATAAAGCATGTATGATGCACAGAAAAATTATTCAAAAAACATTATCCTTGCTATTGATTGTTTTTTTAAATCTAATGAATGTTCCCATTAGTAAAAATTAATACTCCAATTTTTTATCTTTATTTATCTTTGATATTCATTTCAAACCAATCGACTGTTAACACAGGGAGAAATCTTGTAAATCAATATCAATCGAATAGTTGCATCGTGTTGTTTTATAATAAGTTCGTGCAGTAATGTAATCGTTTCAAACCAACCGAGCTTATTATTCGCAAAACTAACATCAACACCTCAAAAGAAACATTGCAAAAGGGTAGCTCGATCTTTACACGTACAAAACAAAAGAAGTATATCCACCAATGTAAACATGAAGCGATGCTACAAAAAATGCCTGCATCTCGTTAAAATCCAATGCAGCATGACAAAACTGCATCGAGCGCCGACAGACAAGAAGACAAAGGAAAGAAAAAACGAAACCGTCTCTCTCGCGCTTACACACCACAACATTCTTCGCCCTGTACGTCGCATATTTTCATTTTCAACACTACAACGACCAAGAGAGAGGAAGAGAGAGGGAGAGTCCACAAACTGTCGGTGCATCGTCGCGTTGCCGTAGCACTTATCGCCGCCGCCGCGAGAATCCTTGCCAAAGTTCCTCCTTCCTCTCTCCTCGCCGACAAATGGAATTGAAGTCGCATACAGATTTCGCGAGAATGCAGCTGTTTTAACACTTGGAGCAAGCAGAAAAAAGGAGCTAGAGAGAGAGAGAGAGAGAGAGAGAGCGAGAGCCCTCTCTCTCTCTCTCTCTCTCTCTTGGTTGTCTTTATTTACAAGCTTCCTCTTTCCCCGTCACGTTTTCTTTCTTTCCTTCCTACTTGCCTTGCCTCTCTGCACGCGACGCGATTCAGCGCAGCAGCTGCGCCGTTTTTACGTGTATTATTTACTTTGCAGTCTCGGCCGCCATTTTTCTTTAGTATATTCCTTTCTTCTCTCTTTCTCCGTGGCAAAGAAGAATTTCGTGTCCTCGCCTCGATGCGCGCACACACACACGCACACACACATTCACACAGAGAAAAGCACACGAAGCCGGGCGAGAAATAGCAGCGGTGCAGAGGCGAACGGGCGTGACGGAAATTTCTATGCGACATTCTCCCCCTCTCTTTTCAGTCTGCCTCTCTGTGTACTAAGGTACACACATATATATATATATACGAGCTTTTTCTGTGCGTCGTAAGAGTTGGTACATCGCGCGACGGCCTGACGCGGCGAAAATTTTTTCGGAGATGATGGGAGGCGCCGAACGTGTGTTTTGATAGCTCGACAGAGAGACGAGATGTAAATGGAAAACCGCAGGATCCCGCGCAGACTCGATTCGAGCGCTACTACAACTTTGTGGATAGCTATGCTGCTATATGGTAGGAACGAGCTATGACTTTAAAGGGCTGAAAGGAATGATGGAAAGTCGAACCCTTATTTTACGTGACGCGTTTGTAACTCGTTGATAGCATGCGCATCCTTTTTAAACATCAAACAGCCACTGCTCCAGTACATGTGCGTTATTTGATTCTGCCACTATTCCCATATTATTTCCAATCTGTCAATTATCTACTTTGTAAATGATAATCGCAATTGCACAAACCTTGGCTGTCACCGGCGATGCAAGTCTATTGTCGCACAGCTTATTAAAACTTCGCCTCTTCATTTTCCCGCAATGCACGTAAAGGATCAGACTCACGTGGGTGGAAAGCGCGCAAAAAGCATCACAACGGCCAGAGAGTCCTTTGAAGGTTTAGCCAGTATATATATTATAGTAATGAGAAAAAGCGGCCGCGACCAAGAAACAAAGGGAACAAAGGAGGAGAGTACGTAGCATTCGAAGCCTCGAAGAACACGAGAACATAAGACAAACAAAGGCAAAAGACAACGATGCGTATATAAGCTATGCGAAGAAAGCCTACAAAACGCTCCCTCAGCCCAAAAGAAGCGAGCCATGAGCTATAATACTCTCTGTACGGTATGTACTTTCCTTCTCTCGAAGGTATAAGGTGAGTGATTATACCTTAGGTAGGACTAGCCGAAGTTCACAGACGGCGGTGATTTTCAGCTTTTTCACCATCTATCAGGAGCAGCAGAGAGGGAGAGAGAGAGAGAGAGAGAGAGTGAGAGAGAGAGTCTCGGACTGGCAGCCGCAGTTCCCCCATCGTCGTCCATCTTCTCTCTTTCTCTCTTTCTCTTGCTCTCGCTTAGGCCCCGTTTTAACCCCGAGTAAACGAGTACATACATATATACATCGGAGGCCGCGAAATTTCAACGTTGTGGTCATTAACGAAGACGAATGAGCCAGCGGGAGGAACTGCAACGCGTGATCCTTTTAATTGTTTCTGCTTTGGCGCTCGTTTAAGGTCCGCGCGACGACGCCATTCTGAAAGTTTGTGTGACCTGCGCGATCGGCTAGGATGGGAGCTTAGGAAGAACAAAGGATTTTGGACGAAAGGACAGCGTCGTACACGGTACGTGTTTATGTATGTGGGCGGTGTGTTCATTAGTTGGCGAGGCGACGTTGGTGTTTCTCCAGTTTTTTACTGCGGTTTTGCGGCTGCGCGATGGGTAATTTGAAAACCAAAGTTGGAGTGCCCCCCATGGCCTGCGAAAAATAATCGGGACTTCGTGTGTAACGAGCGGTTGGGGTTTTTTTTTTCTTCACGGTGTTGGTTATGTGAAAGTTTGTTTGTAATCAAATGGACTTGTAGGTATTTTTGGAAAATGTTCTCGAGTTTCATTAAAGATAACGAGATGAAAAATTATTCAGACATTTTCAAACGCATGAAATTGATTTTTAATTAATAAAGTTAATAACGTAAAACTGGTCTCTGCAATTATTTGGAGCAATCTAGTATAGGTACATTACCAGAACTTGATTCAATTTTCCAATAATAAGTTTCACAAGTCTCTAATATGTATCAGTGAACTAATTCGGATAAGAAATGATGACATGATAAATAGCTGTAAAGAAGAATATCGCTATCATATTAAAAAAGTTCTTGGGTGTAACAAACGATTTCCTGCAATCGAGAGCTGCACATCGCGAAGCTAACAATGAAGTTATATAGCTGTGCTATTCCACGCGACCTACTTATACCATCGACTATATATTAATATATAGTTGTCTCGGGGCAGAGAAGCACAAATTTACGAGCGGTACATTTGAAATTTAATTTGAATATAGGTCGGAAGCCCGCGAGCGAGAGAAACGATCCACAGTTCTAAAACGATCACCACCAGTTCATCAGACCGTATATTCAGCCTCATTTCCACGACTAGAATAGCATTTCTCTTCGATACTCGCTTTGAAAATTGTCCGAATATAAAAGCTCCACGATGGATATTAAAGACGGGGATCGAAAGAGCATCCGACCGATTTAACGCCGTCGGAGATGGAGGAGGAGAAGAAGATCCTCTTTCTTCATCCTCGAGCGCGCGGCAACAACAGAAAACGAGCTTCTGCGCGTCCTTCTACTTCTTATTCTTCTTCTTCTTCCCTATTTCTCTCGGGAGAGAGAGACCGCATCAGCTTTTTCTGATCCGACAACGAGCAAGGGAAGTGGAGAGAGAGAGAGAGAAGACGTCCAGGATGTCCTTCGTCCTCTTCTCGGCCCGTGCGACACGGAATCTTGATATCGGCGGGGGTCGGCGTTGTTCGTGCGGCTCCCATCTCCCATCGCCAAAAAGAATATATCTGGTATGCGCCGCGCGCATAATGCGGATTCGGCCCGACGTAATGATAATAGTTGGCCTGGCTCCCAAAAGCGTTCGTCCCACTTTTGCATCCCTCCATCCGTTATTCCGCTTCGCTTTCCCTCTCTTTCTCTGCTTCTTTCTTTATCCCCCTCTCCCTCCCCCTCTCCCTCCCCCCCTCTCTTTCGCTCTTTATCTGGCCTTTTCGATATTATGTGCGCTTAACTGAAGCGCATTTTTCCAATTCTAGATCGATCCCGTTTTTGTTTCACATTGCCGGTAAGGTATCGCGACAATGTTGAAGTTCCGCTGTACAATTTTATAAAATAACTATTTAAAATTCGTAGGGTGAAATTTACACCCGATAATTATTATTGGATATACAGGTATATTAGTTTTTCTGGAATTTCAGTTGAATTACAAGTTCCGAATTGTACACATACTCGTTATACACAATTATTATATAATTATATTATTATAATAATATTATTATAACTAATATTATTGTAATATAGGAATAGGTATACAGATATTATTTGTGTAACATTGTCTTGCACATGAAATAGATTCAAATATATAGCTATTTTCGAATAAAAATTAATAGAACACGTAATTATCGATATTTATAAAATTAATTAACAAACAGTACTTAAAAACTCAGTATATGACTGAGCAAAAACTATTCCGTTCCATCCATCCAGTGATCGAAACGAAGTACTATAGATACACGGCTCAAGTTTTCCGCTTGTGTATTTCCGCGACAAACATCTGTATCTACTTTAGAAAACGGCGGACAAATGTACGAAAACAAAGGAGCCGCGTGGCTGCAGCTTTTAAATACCGTTCCTTTGCGGGCTCGCGCGTCTCACTTCTCCTTTAAGCGACGTCTTCCTGCTGCACAGTGTCCGGTTTTTGCCGGATTCCATTAGACGCGCGATACATCTGCACGCGGAGAAGCCAAGTTTCGGTGCGGATTCGCGGAGCGAACAAAAACAAAAATAACGAGAGGCAGAGAAAGCTTCGACACTCGATGAGTAATGTTCGGCTGATTCGACAATACACAAGCGCTTTACCCGTCTTTTTTATATCCCCCTCTGCCCTGCAGTCGCCGCGAATACGCGGACTTTCCTTTTAACGGGAATCGAGAATTTTCGTTATTTATCGCGTGCAGCCAGTGCACCGACTTCGCCCTGTGTGTGTGTGTCTGTGTGTGTGCACGCGCGCGCGCATGTGTGTGTATGTATCTATAGGTCTTTCTCCCTTTCTCTCTTGTACGTTTTTTTCTCGTCGCCCGTTAATGACGTCGCGTATATATTTTTTCGCATCGTAAAATCGGCAGTTCGCGTGGATACGTGTTTTTATTTTAGATCGAGTTTTCTTTCCCCGCGAATATACACATAGCTGAGGATTTGTCGCTGATTTATTTTTCGTTTGCTCGTTTCGCTTTTTTTTTTTTTTTTCATGCCGTAACATTGGGAAAAGTTATAACGATATTGCAATTATTTTTTGACACGCAACGTCGTGCAAAATTATGGTATATAAATATTATGCCGATACTCGTGCACTTTTTCCCGCGGCTTTGTAGTCTGAAAAATGTAAAGAATTTAGAAATAACGCTTTCAATTATTGGAAATATTAATAATTCATGGATAATCTTAATTAGACGCGGTTCAGTGTGTATTATTTTAAACCTTAAAACTGAACTTTATACGTGGGGATGTATCTGTTAAAAACATTAAAACTTAAATATTCCTTAAACAGATCATCCGTTTTTAACCATACAACTTATCTATAACAGATAGTTATAACCAAACTTTGTGCGAATTTTCGAAACGATAAAATGATTTTTACGCAAGTTATCGTATATCAAAACTTGAGATATTATTTTTATAAACCACTGACTAAAATTTTATTAAGTTATCTTATTCTATTTAAAAAGTATAATTTATATAGAAATTTTATAGAAAGTTTCACTTTTATCTATAAAATTTATTTTTTCAGATTATAGAATAATAAAAAAATCTATCTGATTATAAGATTATTATCTATCTTTTATTTATTATTATAATTAATTTAATTTAAATATAATTAATATAATTAAGATTATAATTAATATTATAATCTATCAATTATAACATTCAAATTTAGCTTTAGGGTAGATGTCCCATATAGTGATCATGTCCCTATTTGTATGCTTTTATCTTATAAACGCTCATAAAAGAGAATAAATAAATAAATTTTATTCAATAGACTCTTTTTAGTGAAACTCTAGTTATAATCTTATTTCAGATACGTTGCAAAGTAATAAGTTTTAAGCCTTTGTGTTGTTTTATTATTTTTTTTTTTAATTATTGAAAACTAACTTAATTACCGAAAAAAATATCCTAACGACTAAAAAATAAAAAAGTTAACTAGATTTCGAATTTAAAAATCGTTCAAGTCGTTTTCGAAATACAAAAACAAAATACAATTCTTAATGGTACACTAATCGGGGCATTTACACTATGTAATATCAAAACTTCTTACTTTTGGTGCATCCTTAAAAAAAATTTGTGACAGGTTATATCAAATTTGGTAAAATAGCTTTAGAGATATGCGCACAACTTATCACAACTTTGACATGATTTTTAGGCTTTCGAGGTATAATATTGTACGACATTGGCGGGTAAGTTGATTTTTAGCCAACTTACCCACCAGTGTCGAAAAGTACTATTTGTCACTATCACGTTAAAGCTTCGGGGAGAGCAAAATTATGATTCTGAATAAACATCTGTCTAAATATTTCTATTCGAACCATTTATTTAAAACAAATAAACTTCTAGTTGATTTTTAACTTAAAACATATTTGATGAGCGATAAATTCATGAACATTTTAGATTTTTTTAACTAATACAAAACAAGGATTTAAATTAACAAAATACTTTGTTTCGAATAAATAGTGTTAATACGAGTATTTAGATAAATATTTATGATAATATTATGTTTATAATTTCTTTATTAACAAATATGTGATAACTTAGTATTATAATAAAGTCGTAATTCCATATAGTGCATGTAGTTACACGAATAACAAATAACGATTCTATTGAAATTCATAATCATTATAATATAATGACCATAATAAACGAAAAATAGAATAGTATATACGTATTATGTCAATACCTGCATGTAATTCGATAAAGCCATGAACTATTATTAAGCGCATATTAATGAACACGTAAATTGGTATAATAACGGGGTATTATATATTTTGATCAAAATTATATTAATCAAAACCCAGAAAATAAATCACAAACACAAAACTTGTAATATAAAATCCACTCTGTATTGAATGAAAACCAATTTTTATTTTCGAGCAGAAGCTATAGTTCTAAAAATTCCATATTTCCTTTTAGCTGAAATGCTCGTGGAAGCATCGAAATAAAACACAAAACGAAGCGGAACGACGCACATCATTCTCACGACAATAAACAAAATCTCTTCCCCGTAAAAGAACTTTAGTCGAAAAAATACATCATAGTCTGCCATAAAAGTCGAAAAAATAAAAGGCGAAAGATCAATGGACGAACTGAAGAATTATTCCGATACAGGCATTAAAGTTATCCAGTCTATAGAAAACCAGGGTTTTATTGCCCACGTACGTCTTGCGTCCGAAAACTGGCGCCGCGGATATTATACATTTGAAAAAACAAAGCCCACAAAGGAGCCTAATCTCGTACTTTTGGCAGAACTTTTCGAATTTGCCGTGTAAATCAGGCACTTCCCTGCTCTCTCGCTCTCTCTCTCCCTCTCTCTCTCTCTCTCTCTCTCGCTCTCTCTCTCTCCCTCTATCTCTCTCTCGCTAGTTATATCGGAATCGGAAAGAGACAGAGAGAGATAGAGAGAGAGAGAGGACGACAAGTGGCCGCAGTGCAGAAAAGAAATAAAGGACCGCGCGGGCTAGTAAAGGAGAAAAAGTAGAAAAAGAAGAATCGCGTGGAGGAGAGAGGAAACGTATCCGGGAGCTTTATGTGCGCTCTCTGTATGCGGCCGAGGGATGGCCCGAGCTTTAGCGAGAAGCTCGAGTGCTACTTTTAAAGTGTTGCCACTTTTAATCGAGTAGCCTCCCCCTACTCTTCACCCCCTCCCCTCCCTTGCCTTCGCGACTGGTCCGTACGTGCGAGCTCTGTATATATATGTAGACTGTAAGGAGAGATTCTTGGGCGCTTTTGTCGATGCGGCTATATAGGGTTCAGTATTGCCTTGGCGATATTTAGCCTTGTTCACTCGATTTCGCGACGATTGCTTGCGAATACTTCTTCTCAGACTTGTATTTTATTCTGGAACGTTAGTAAAACCTGATTCGATCTTTTTACTTTGAATTTTGGCGCAGTATACTTGAGATGTCTCTACATATTATGATGATGAAAATTGTGGAAAAATTTACGAGTTTCTCGAAATTGATTATGTTTTGACCTGGTTTATCAAATAATAATTTTAATGGAATTTTTCTTGAAGTGTATGAAAAAGTAGTTTTCAAATATAACAGGACTAAACTTATCTATTTACATAATATAAAAAATGTAATCGATACTTTATAAGGAATAACGTAAATGACAATTAAATAAAATTTATCAATTTTAGTAAGTTGATCGAGTTTAATTGTAAAAGCTACAGCTATTTCTCGGCTAAACAAACCGGATAATACCGTAGCATTCATTAAACCCTAGTTATACAGAGGACAACGAACAAAGCTTCAGTATTTTAGACTGTTTGTTTCGTACTGCTAACCAATATCAATAAATATTCGACACCAAGGCATTAGCTCCTCCAGCCTCGAAATATAAATGTCACCGTAAACAGCTATCTTCTCCATCCCACTGCGAAAAGTTAATCGTCGAGAGGGAAAAAAGGAGCGCCATAAATCAATTTAAAAGAGAAGGAAAGAGAGAGAGAGAGAGAGATTGAGAGAGGGAGGGAGACAGCACTAGCAGTAGCAAAGCTCCAAACGTTTCCCGATACACAGCGTGTACTGGTATAGTGAGAGAGAGAGAAATAAAAACGAAAGAACGTCGAGTCGTCGAGATTCTCTCTCTCTCTCTCTCTATCTCTCTCTCTCTCTCGGTTTCATCCCAGCCGTATCCGAATTTATGGAAAGACCATATTGACTGCTTTTCTCTATTTTCTCCTATTTTTTTGTGTCCCTCGCCTCTCCACCTTTTCTTTCGTCATTGCTCCTCCCCCTCTGCGTTAGACGGGGGGTAAAACGCGCTACTATATTTATATGGTAGGGCAAAAGTGCGGACAATCGTAGGCTAGCTTGAACTCCGGCAAGCCGCGCGTGCGATTCCACAGCTCCTCCCTCATTTCCTCCTTCTCTCCCTCTCTCTCTCTCTCTCTCTCTCTCTCTTACTCTATTTTCATTCTTTTTTGGCTGGGAAAGCAGCTATTTCTGTCTTTCCCACACGTAATTTTTGTGCCTTCGTAACATCTGGGATATTGGACGAGTATATACGTGTGCGGTATTTTCGCAAAATTCGATATACTCCAGAAATCTGCGTAGATGAAAGGAGAAATGCTCCATGAAAATTTTTACGCCGCTACCGAGGGCAGGGGGAAAAAAGAGACACATTTTTAGGAGCGGGATATAGGGAGTATGGACTATTCTCGCCATGAATTTTTTCTCTCCCTCGCGCGCCGCGTTGAAACACTGCGAAGCGTTCCAACGTATTATTTTTTTTGTTTTGTTTTTTTTTCAAACCCTGATTCGGGAATTGTTTTTGCGCCCGTTCCACGTTCGAATTCGTTTAATCAAAAGTAAATCCAGCACTGCATTTGCGTAATTATATACGTTGACTCGATATATATATATATATATATCGAGTTTCATTACGTGCTTTTCCTTTTGCATAGTATTTAATTACCAGGATTTTTAGATATTTTTGCACTGAAATCATTTTATCATTCAACTATTAATTCGAAATATCTGAATCGTATATATACAGCTTAATTTGAAATGAGGTTTATAAAATGTTGAATAATATCTCTTGGTTTAAAAACTATTTTAAATAATGCCTTTTTTCAAAATTTAAACGGAAATTGTTAATCCAGCTTTTCCAGTTCACTATTTTTCCATCCTAACGATCCGTATATCTCACGAATAATAACGTCAGCAAATGCTATAGACGAAACGAAATTTGGCGTCTATATCGTTCAAAAATGGCCAACTCAGATATCGCGGACACCTATAGATATAGAGGCCGAGGCACGGGGATGAGAGATCCTCGGTAGAAAGCAGGAGCAGCAGCAGCGCAGCGGTCAACTGCGGAGTTGGTAACCCAGTAATCCGTAAACCTAAATCGGCTTTGCGTTCATACGGATGTTCGAGATTAGGTCGATCCGATTATAATAACTCATCATCCTCAACCTGCTACCAAAGCTCCTCGTTCCTCTTCTTGTATATATCTTTAATCTGACCATTCTCCATCCCTTTTCCCTTGCCCCGCTGCTCCCTCGCGACCAGCAAAATTGTATTTTATTATCTTACAGATAATGGCATGATATTGATGAATATTTAATCTCACGATATTAGGACTTCTTTTTATTATCATCCTTCTTTCAGAGCATTCTGATTTTACGTGCATGTGCTCGACCCTGATATCTAATATATGATATTAAGTTTGTATTAGGTGCATTTTGTGTATTGTTGGTAATAATACTAATATTCCTCAGCAGATGTTGTACTTATTATAGATGTAACATAAGAAAATATACACGAGGATTGATTTATTTTGTTTTGAAATTAAGGCGTCTTTAGGGAATGTGCTAGGGCCAGAAAGATTCCTACCCTACCGGCTTTTCCATTTAACGAATTATATAAAGATAAAAATTAATTATTTAAAAAAACATGGAGTTTCATGAAAATCCATCTCCAGTTCACAAAGATATTTGTTGTCAAAAATTTCGTTCATAATTCACAGCGATTCATATCTCATTTATATTTAAATTTTCAACGACAAATTTTATAAGACTGGAACCAGGTAATGTTTGTATCATTACCAAGGTGCTAACAAAGAGTTTCTTCAAAAAATTGATCTCCATCTTTACATATTTCATTAGATACAAAAATTGGTAAGGTATTAATCTTTCCAACCATAGCACATATCATTAAAAGTGGAATTTCTAAGTATGAAAAGAAATATGTAGCCTCAAATAAAATAAAACGTATTCTCAAATAAATTTTTCTTGTACATATGAATAATAGATGCTGTAAGCTAATAAAATAATCATTTGGTATCAAATAAAACTGCTATAAATAAAAAGATATAGCAGTCATAAATTAAGTGACCGCCAATACCTCAGTTTACTCTATTCAACTACGGTACACTCGGTTCTCCAGAATTTCAATTTCGCGTCACTTTGTTGAACTCCCGCATAAATGTGCAAATTCCAGAATTCAGTATTCTTGAACACAAAGCGTACGTAACTAAGTGTATTCGACCAAGCGCGCACGCGCCCACACGCAGTTTCTCTCTTCCTCACCCATGCGATAAAGAGAATTCGTTATGTGCTCCTGACGTTGCTACTCAAGTGCCTCATTTGCAGTCTTGCATAAGACTATAAGTAGTCACCTAACCTCTTGACGGCATTCACTTTATCTGTGTGATTAGGTGTACGTTTAATGAAAAATTCATTGAGTATATTTATGAGCAATTTTTCTCTAACTTCGCTTTCTTCATTGCGTACGTATTGTATCATAGTATTTCCACTAAGTCTAAAAAAGACCTGCTTTAAAGAAGTGAATTGCTACTTTTTGATAATAGTCACCATCTCTGATAATAGTTAAGATCTCTGTAGAAATAAAGGCAGCATTCTGATTTAACAGGGGTCATTTTAAGTCTTTCGGAATTAGAGAATTGAAATAATGAAATTAAACTTATGCTTATCTTAAATGCATTGACATTCTACTGATAATGTATCGTATATTTATATTCTAATATATATATATATATATACATTCTATACGTTAGTACCGAGAAACATTTTATCATAGTCGCCAGAATTGATACGCTCCATAATCTTCAAAGTAGATACGCGCGTAACTTGGATGGTAAATGAATCAAAAAGAATCAAATTGCGTCATTAAGTCTCAACTTGACACTAAGCATCAGCCTACATAAAAAAGGGAAAATATCGTCGCACTACATCTCTGTCATAATATAATTCCATAACGAGAATACTCGACCGATTTAAGGATTCCGTGACGAGTTAAGACTCGCCGTCTACTTGTCACTCGACTTTTATGAACTATTATCTCTCTGTCTGTTGTCATTGTCATCTGCGGATTCCGTGGATCTTACTCGAAAACTCTATCCACTTCACGCTCTCCGTCATCCGTCCAACTCTTTATCACTGTCCGAGAGCTGCGATACCCTTATCGCTTGACCGCTTGGACTTACGTCCCGCTGAACCCATATTAGTGTATTATGGCTGTAAAAAATTAGAAGATTTGGAAGGATATATGTTCTTTTTGGGGGAGAGGGAAAGTAGTGATTTTCCTGAATTACGATGCTTTTTCCTTATTTCGCCCATTCGGTGCAAAAAGGGCAAATCTGAATTTTAAGTTAGGAAAAGGGCACATCTTGATAACACATTATTTTTCTATCTATTTTAAGTTGGTAGCAATAATGCGGAGAATTAAAATTAATATTATAAATAAATAAATAATAATAATAATAATAATAATGGTAATATTAAAATAAATTTTGGAAGTTAAATAAAAGTAACATGTTTAATTTTTATGAAAAGAATTTATTGATATACTTTTGATACTCTTCTGGAATCTATTTTAACGAAACCAGGAAGATTTTAAATAATTTCTGTCCTAATAAAAAAGATCTCACTTTTCAATTCAACGTGATTCGTGATTGTTTATTTGCGAAAACTATTAATGATACTCATTTTAGAGGTATTCAAATAAAACAATTTAATTAAATTAAAATAAAATTGAAATAAATATTCAACAATAAAATTTAAATATAAATAATTATTAAATTCAGAAATTATTTTCATTGTAATAAAGCTTCGTTCGATCTTTGTTATAACAAGACATGTTACACATTATAAGCTATATTCTGGAAAGTATGGAATTTAATTTAGTACTTCCTTTTGTGAAATAAATCTAGATAAAATGAACAATATTTCATTCCCTATTTGTAAACAATGAATTCAATGTCAGTGTGAGCCCAAAGTACAACAACTGTCAACGGCATATATATCCAATTAACCTTGTACACTTCATAGGGATATGAACCCAGAAGAATATCTGTCCATAAAATTTGGAATAAAATTATTATACATGATATATCGCCAGCCATCGATCGAATCTTGTAACATAGGATTTGTCTTCTCGCGGAGGAGCCAAGGGGACTCAGCCAGGATATGTACTCACCTATTCTCAGGCGGCTCAAATTGGCCGAGACAAGCGTCGTGCGTTTTGGGATGCTTCATTGCCTTCGCTTATACACATGCATATACAAGCACATATAGATATACGGGTGCGCGCGTATGTGTAAACGTGTGTGAACGCATATATAGAGGAAGGTGAATGCACGGAGCTTGAGCATTTGCGGGTAGTGTGCTCGTGTACAGCGACGCTCAGTCCTGATAGTGATGCGCGTCTCTCTAGTTGTCCTACATATACCTTAATTGCCCGGTGTATATCGACCAATTGTCGCCAATTGACGCGTACACGTTTGCGGCGATTCCAGTGAAATTGATCGTCTGGCTTTGGCTCGATCGATTGTTCGAGTTCGTATTATCTCGAAGATACTACTCGTGGTGAATTTAGTTGGTGTCAGGAAAAAAGTTGATGCTAGACTAGTAGCAATGGTCTTACTTTGATCAAGTACAGTTATGAAGAAAGTTCAAATGCTCCAATAATGTCTATACATTACAAACTATCTGAGAATATTCTTTGTAAAAAGTTAATTAAGTATATTAAGTATTGCAGAAATATACTTTCGATTCACTCGTGATAGTTTTTCATGTGGAGTCAATTAAATCTTTTTAGTTTAACTTGCTAAAGGCACAGATGATGTTCGCATGGATAAATGCGGAAAAATGGTGAACTGGGCTATTTTTAAAACTCATATTGATAAGTGTAGGACTAAAAAAGCAAGAGTTTTAATAGAAACGTCATCGTAACGATTGTAATGTGCATGAAAGGAACTATTTTTAGTCACAGATGTCTACTAGTACTTCTAAAAATATTTGTATTCACGTTTCGATGTAAATGAGAATATGCAAATATCAAAAATAATATTAGCCTGGTAGAAATGGAAACCATGTTTAGACTAGAATATGTTTTCTCGTAAAAGTGTAACGTTTTTTCCAGTACCTTTGTGGACATTAAAAATGAATCTTAAAATCATCATAAACCAGGAGAAATGAATATATTTTTTTATATTTTTAATATACTGTAGACAAGTTTACTTTGGCAAAAGGAATACATGAATTTCAATGAACAATAAATTACCTTACAATTTACAGTACATTTCAAGAGTTTTACTGGATTTTATTAGTGATTCGATATATAGTTTATTGTTTGTACATATTTTGACAAATTTTCATGAAATACTGAAATTTATGAAATCCTATATTAAAAATTGTCCTATACATAAAGAAAATTAGAATTTTTTTGTGAGACTAATTTTAAAGAGATAGTGTGCAACTTTTCGTAATTTGATTTACCAATTAAGTCCAACAAGAGATTAGTTGCACTCACACGTAAATTAGATTGCTTTGACCAATCAGAGGCAACAACTAATGCCGTATATGCTATTTAAACTTTTCATTTCAAGCTCGTTTACCTTAAGGGGATGCTATGGTCGAAAAGATTCGTATGTTACCGGTTCTTGTATTTAACGAAATGTATAATATAAAAATAGAGATTAATTTATGGCAAAAACTCACCATCTCCACCATCTCGGTAATGATGTAGACATTACGTGATTCAAATTTCGTGAAATTCTAACTACAATTCGCAGAGATTTTTGTCACTGTGAATTACGAACGAAATTTTCGACGACTAAAATTTGTGCGAATTGTGGGTGGAATTTCATAAAACATGAACCACGTAATGATTACATCGTTTTCGAGATGGCGAGAGAGAGTTTTTTTCCAAAAATAAATCTCTATCTTTATATATTTAGTTAAATGCAAGAACCGGCAAGATCTTTCCGACTATGTAACACATACGCTAATCGATTACCCAGCCATCTACGCTTTCCCATTAAAACTATAACAAAAGGTTAAAAACTATTACTTTTTGAAATATCAAATAAGCTTAGACATTCATATTTATTTCAAATCAATCATATATACATCATCAATCAATAGAACACTATCACACTGGCAATCCGAAAGATCAGTCTTTATTCCATTAACAAATAAAGACATCGCTTTCAGCCATTAATATATTAATACATATATACAGTTGTTCTCAATCCTCGATACTTGTCAAGTAGTTTGAAAAAAAATGCTTCGTCGAATAGCGCCTCGAACTAATTTAGAAATACACGAGAGAGTCTGCTTAACCCAGCAGAAGCAAAGCTCGATACACCCCGGAGTTGGCATTCGATCGTTGAAACGGCCAAAGGTATAGCGGTAACCACCAGTAGTCCCTCCCTATACCCTCAGCAGTTTCACGCTCGAAGGCGTATCCAGTAATACACAGTTTGCTTGGCTCCGTCCCTGTCTCGATTTTGGTACCCAGTAGCCACCTCAAGTCGGTTGAATGTGTACCGGACTGTTTTCCCATCCGCAAACACGCGAAGTAAGAGGGAGAGGAAGAGAGAGAGAGAGAGAGAGGGAGAGAGAGAGGAGATAGAACCATAGGGCACATGATCTGCGAGAGTGCAGTTGTTGTCGGACGAATCGACGTTGAAGCGAAGATCACGCGCTTACACCGTATTTATGCCGGGGCCGAGATAGCATTGGCCCGCACCAGTGGACTGGAGCAGAAGCCTCGGCTAAATGGATCGTAGGGGCCGGAAAGCCAATTAAACTGCAAATGCATATGGAAATTCGAGAAAGAGAGAGAGAGAGGAGAGGCTGCAGTCGAGAAGCTGCATACCTGGGATATAGTTCTGCGCGGGATGGAATAGATCTGGCATACGGTGACCGGGAGAACAGTCCGCTTAATCGGCGCCTTTCTGTCGGACCTTCGCGGCTCTTATGTATTTATACACAACAGCTCCATCCAGTTTCGAGCGATGCTGCTGCTGCGAATAAGCTGGCATGTGTGCTAACGCGTCACGACTGCAGTACTTGGGTAATAAGTCTTGGATGGATTATAGAATACGATGCTATGCTCGATTATCGTGCACATTTCTTTTGGTTATACTTATGGCGTTGAGAATAATCAGTTATAATTATGGGTAAACTTTAAAAAAAAAAGTTGCGAATGTATATTTGCGTGTGTGTATATATATATTTGTTCGTACATATTTGTTGTATGTGCTTGTATTTATTTGCTTGTATATTATATTTATGGGTGTGCTTTTTGTGAGTGTGTATTTGTGTGCAGAATGGATATTTGTTAGCATATATTTGTTGGTGTGTATATATGTGTGTGGGTAAGTGTATATGCGCAATTGAACAAAAATTTTAATCTTTCATTAGTTCAATTCTAATCTAAATATTTTCTGCAATTCTTTTAGAAAAGATAAACCGAAAGAAAAGTTTAATTTAGCGATTTATACATGCATATATTCACGAAAAACATCGCTTACTCTGCAGAAATCCATGAAAAGTATTTATCTTTCGTATTTTGAAAAACAAAATTTCGCGATTGCAAAGCTTTCTTTATAAGGAAGCAAAATTCATTAAGAAATCAAACATTTACAATCCATCGAGATCACACGATCACCGACACGTTACAAGCATTCGCAAAATGCAACGCGCAGCAAAGAAATCGCGATGAGAGTGCCAAATTTCACTAAAACCCTATAATCAGCGCACGCACATGTACATATAGGCGTGTACACGCAGAGAAATTCAAAATCCCGATTCGGAATTCGGCCATCATGCGTGCATTAACACACCGTCACCTGATATTCATCATGCATGTAGGTCGACGAGGAAAGCCGCAATCGCATATCCGCTCGCCGTTGGATTGACTTGTAACGCTTCTCTCTCTCTCTCTCTCTCTCTCTCTCTCTCTCGTAATATTACAAGCTGGACGGATGAAATTGAAGCTAGGTGCGATCGACCTGATCAAGCCTGGTATTTTGAATTCGTACGCCCACATTTTCACCCCCCACAAGTTCCATCGTAAATTGCCCTGCGCAACACGCTGGCATTACATATTTGTCCATCTGCTGCTCTTCAAAGTTTTATGATATCCAGTCAAAGGGTTTTACGCGCTGTAGCGACTGCTATTATCGTGTTTTTTTTTCTGTATTGAATTTTAAACGTAAAGGTGAAATTCAGGTGTAGGCCGTGAACTTCGGCGAATGGCAAATTGAAATACCCTTGAGTGCTCTAGTTGTAAGGTAACTTTTATGACATAAAGCTTTCATGTCATTCAGTCTTGATTTAGTAGCAGCGCCATTTTCCCCAAAATGATAAAATAACACCGATACTTCTAGAAACAGAATAAACAATATTCCTAAACAAACGTTTATTTAAAAATTATTACAACAGCTGTACGTAAACAAAACTATCCGAGCATTATTTTATAACTATTTTATTCAATATTATTGAAAATACTTATATATGTGCGAATATGGTAGAAAATAATATCTGCACAGGCTTCCCTCCATGTCTCTTTATCTATCCATATCTCTCTCTCTCTCTCTCTCTCTCTCTCTCTCTCTCTCACACTCTCGTTTTATTCTATCAATACTTATTTTCGTCCTACAGTTCCTCCCAATAACCCTATCAATAACCCTATCCGCTTGGTTGATCTGTTCTCTCTCTCTCTCTCTCTCTCTCTCTCTCTCTCTCTCTCTCTCTCTCTATCTCTTTTTTTTCTGCATTCATTGTATCCTCCTTTAGCATCGTCTGAATTTCACGATGGCTTTTATTTTCTTCATCGAAGCGCGTGTAAAATATTTGTCGAGCGATTCTGCCCTGACATGTGCGAGTCATTATTTCTTTGGGATCGGTCGTTTCTGTCCTCTGACTTTTTGCCCTTCTCCCGAGCATTTTATTTATGCGACTGGAAGAGAAGGTGTGTAATGCCATTAGTATTATACATTCGTGAAGAATGGCACAAAGAATTCCACTTTTATAATTGTCAATTACATTGTAAACGTAATAGATTCATTGAGTGAACGAATAGATATATCTACGTAACTCGCTCATGAAATATTCAGTTTTAGAAGAATCGTAGCTATCAACGAAAGTTTGTTCAGATGTTTACATCGACTTATTCTTTGTGCTGTGTGTTATATACAAATTTATACATAATTGCAAGTTAAGATTTTCTAGAATAGTAATTTTCAGCGACGTGAGGAAATAATAATGTGAAATCGAATTGTATTTATTAATTAAAATTATGCAAACATCAAATCACTTTTTATCTGGTAAATTAATAAATATTCGAGCACTATATTTATCATTGTAGTAATGGGATTAATTATTATTTGACAATATTCCCTAAATTTATTAGCACGTTAATCAGTCGAACTCATCAATTATCGATCAAAGGTGTTTTGGGGAATGAACAAGTCCTTGTTTGTGCCAGTTATAAATAATTTTATTCTGTGGTAGAACACTCAAGATGAGTACTTTAACGCTTGAATAATTAACGGATCATTTACGGGTTAAACTTTCAGAAATAATTCTTCCCATAGTTATATCAAAATCGGTGAAATAATTCCGGAGATGTGGGGCATGGCATACGTACACACACACACCCATATTTTTTTAAATTGTCGGTATATGACTTTAATGTTGAAAGCATACTGTTTTAACGTTATCCCAAAACTTTTTTTTTCACTATCATAAAGCTTCCTTTGGAAGGGAGCAAAATGCATGTATAAATCAAGAACCCGCCATGATTAACTTCCATAAATCAATTACACCCGGGGGCAATTTCGTCTCACACAATTACTTTTCGCAAAGGAAGTCTTCCTTCAAGAAAGTCTATAGCGTTTCCAAACTAACTACCGATGCTTATCCTTGATTTGTCTTAATCTCTTTTATATCTTGAGGATTCCGAGGGGCAGCCGCGCAATTCTGCTAAATAATTCCACTCGTCTCTCTCCCCCCCCC
>UELV01003631.1:0-10329 GCA_900490015.1 Megastigmus stigmatizans | reverse complement strand
CCTTTACATATATTCGCGATTTCTGAACAAATGAAAACATAGATTTAGCATCTACTTACTAAATTATTACTATACTTTATATCAAATATTAAAAGCTTGGTATACCAATTTCAAAAGTAATATTTTTTAGTATATAAATAACTGATTTTACTATACTGTTTAGCAAAATTCATAATATTATTTACTAAATTAAAAAATAAAGTTATTGAAATTTTACTGCGTATAATTTTTAGTATACACGTTAGCAATTTTTAGTTACTACTCTAATCATTTTTCAGTGTCAGGACTTGCGGAAATTATTGAATGTATGCTAATAAGTTTTATAATTATTGTAAAGTTTCTCATAATTTGACTCTGTCTCGCCATTAGTGAAGATTATAGTAATTTTAAAGAGAGTATTTTTCTCCGTGTACGTATAGGTATACATGTATATACCTATACGGATAATATGCGCACTGCGCACTGCGCATATTATAGCAGGGCCAACTTTGCCTAAGCAATCATTTTATTAAGGAAGGGATCTAAGTTTTTACAGTATTTTAGTCAGCTATTTGTGTATTATGTGCGAATCAACTTTTAAACGGACCACGCGATAACAATGTGATTTTTAAACATTATATCATATCTACATTCATATCACATACTTTATGAGCAACTTTATACCAACGTATCTACATTTGTTATACATTTGAATAATGATTTATCTCTTTGCACTATAAAGATTGCGTTAAAATTGTAAAGATTGAGTATAAAATAGGGATGCGGTAAGTAAGTAGGGTAAGTATTTGAGTGTAAGAGTGTAGGGAAGCTGCGAGATAAGCGCATATAACTCACCCTTGTGTGCCATGTCGTCAGCGGTGACGGAGGCCAGGAGGCCGGTGGCGCCCGGCCATGGAGCGACCGCAGCGCCGAGCTGCTGCGACGGCAGAATCTTCGGGCCTTTCTACACTTTCGGTCACTGCAACAACCATAAGACAATACATAACTATACTTAATTCATTTCATTGCATGAGCTTTCTAATATAATACACATATACGTCAATAAGTACGTCAAGATTTCGTTTTTCATTGTTAATTGCAGCGGTTACATGTAATATAATGTATAATATCTCCAGTCTTTGTTACACGTAAAGGGGGACCCCAACACAAAATGGAAACCTAGTACTAAACTTGCATAATCATTTAGAGTATAAACAGATGTTTAATTTGAAAAAATTATGATGGCATAATTGTTTTACAGGTATCTGCTTATTAGATTCAAGTAGAAGCAGACGAGTATAGAAAGGTCTGATTTTTAATCAACATTTTTTAAAATTAAACATCTGTTTATACTCTAAATGACGATGTAAGTTTTGCGCGTCTTGTCGAAAGATTTCATTTTTTATTCCGAGCTCAGCTTCGCTGGGCGAACTCAGCTTTATTTGATTAATTGCCATTGCCATCGTATCACTACTAATATAAGGGATGATAATAAATTCTTTGAGTAAAAGAAACTGATGGGGTTTTTTAAATATTCCAACTGCCTTATAAATATAAATATCATACCTCTTGTATAACTTGTGAATTATTTCTACATCTACGATTCTAAACTCTTCTTAAACTTCAAACAATACTTAAATCGCAGAATTGAATACAGCACTGAGGAAGTAGTCAATTGTTCTGTACACTTTCTTTCTCATACATATGTAGTTTGTACCCGCATTAATTTTTATTTGCATACAACCAATGCACTCGATCTATATACTTCCTTAAAACGGCGCAGAAATAAAAAGGATAGGTAATGACCCCGTCGATCACTTTTTCCGATCCAACACCGCACATCCGAGTTATCGATACCCCAATTGCACCGCTACTGATCCCAGCGAGGTTCTGACAAAAAAGCCGAGCTCCTATCTCCGCGGCGGTCACAACTGCGACGTCGATATAACCGTAACTTTTTTTGTGGGAAAATCGCAGTAATTATTTCATTACCGTCATCAGACGCACACCTGTGTCAATGGGCCCCGTGTGATATCATTGTGTATATGCCAGATGCTTCTCTGTTTTGTGCTTTGCCGACACAATGCCAGTCATTATTTCATTATGCGCCTGTATCCTTGGCTTACGCGCTTTTAACAACTTTTTCTGCATAAATGAAAATGCGTGCATTCGGTGATCGATGTGCGGACCCTTTTATTTTTCTTTAGACACGAGATATTGAGTGACAAATTGCTGCGAGATGTTTATTGGCGCGAATGTTCTCGATGCTGGTAAACAGATAACATTGTGCGCTTTCAAGGTTGAGTCATGCGTATTTTTTGATAATTCGATGTAAATAAATTTATCGATCGTTGTTATAAAGAGCTTGTAATTTCGGCTGAGGATGAGTCAGCCATTCTCAAGAGAGCTGCTTTTTTTCTTTTTTTTTAGTCAGACGGTATTTAGGACGACAGTTTTGGGACACACATAGTTTGTATTCAGCGTATAACGTGTTTACTTTGCCAAATTTATTCCGTTGATGCTTTATTTAAGAGATAAAAATGCATACTTTCGAAATACGTGCAAACAATGTTTTTCTTATCGGCGTAAAAAGCAAATTGGACTTTGTACAGTTTCCTACTTTTATTGCATCAGTTAACGGTAATTCCAATTTTTATTACAAAATACTTAAAACTTTCCGATAACTCATTGATAACGCTTTCAAGGCACAAGCGTATAATATATTTTTACGTTTATTAAAAATCAACAGAGCTGAAGTACATAACGACTACTTTTAAGGCGAGCAATTTTCATTCCTGCAATTGCAGCTAATTAATCAGCCGAATGTCCCTCGTCAGCAAACACTCGCTTCGAATCGAACAAAAACTCGCTCGGGGAGAGAGAAAGAGAGAGAAGGAGAGGGAGAAAAAAAGAGAGATTACAAAATACACATGGCTCATGTAGTCGTACACTCCACACACCCACGAAGATCCGTTGTCGAGTGTCATAATTACCTGCTGGCGAAGATTCATACATGCACGCGCGCCGTAACGTGTCCTTGAAAAAGAGTGAAACAAAAAAAAGGAGGAAGGAAGAAATAATGCGAAGCCCGCGCTGCAGAAGCTATCGCACTTCATAAGAGGGGACGAGTACATCACGGCGTCACGTGTATGTATAGCGAAATTAGAAGAGGAGGGATTTAGCGACGAGAGAGAGAGAGAGAGAGAGAGCTACGAAACAAGGAAGGAAGGGGTAAATTCTACACCGGACGGGGTGGAAGCGTACTAAGTGCGATAATTAGTGCCTGTGAGGGAGAAGCGCTACTGTAGCCATGGCTCGATGGTTTAGCGCGTGTACGGGGACTCGAGTTATCCCGTCTCTCCTCTCTCTCTCTCTCTCTCTCTCTCTTTTGACTACTCCACCTCTACTCTTGGTCTCCTGCAGCAGCTCGTCGCTCGTTTATCGCCCGTTATAAACGCATTCCACGCGTCGCATGAGCCTCCTTTCTACTCTATTAAAATTATTCCCGAAGAACAAATTTAATATACTACATACTTTTGTTTCCATTGTTAAAGTTGATAAAGAATGCGCTAATTTAGAGTTTAACGTCTGTCGAAGCATTTCGATGATTACGGGGCTGTAAGATAATAAATGGGCCATTTTGGAGTTTGTGATGAAGATTTGATGCGGAAAAACTATTTTTCGAGCGCGCAATTCGTTCGACTCGCTAAGCCGATGCATTCAGATATAATTCAGTCGAAGAGTTTTGAAAATTTAAGCACTAAAGTACTTGTGTGCTTCGATGAAAAAGTTAAGGAGACGAGGAGGGCATAAATGCTTTTTATATATATACCTAGGTGTGGAGGAGGCGAGGAAGGAATAAGACTTGGAGAAACAAAGAGAGCGAGAGAGAGGGAGAGAGTATATACAAGTTTTGCGATCGACTGGGAAGAGAGCCGCGGCGGCACTCGCACACCGACGCATATTGCGCAAGAGGGATTACCTCGGATTATGCCCGACTGAGCGCAAACAGGATCTCGACGGCTTGTGTGTTTACAAGACGCCAACCTGTCGATTTAACTCTCTGTTTCTCTCCCTCTCGATTACTGTCCCTCATCTTCCGTACTTTTTACAATTTCATCTAAAGTGCGGTTTTTATATAATGAATAAATTGATCGGGTAAAGTTTGCGTTGATCGATTATCTGAAAATTATCGAGATTTTTAATGATGTGACACATTTATAATTAGACTGTCTGACATGCACTTGGATAATATTGACGATCTTGACACAAGATTAATATAGTATAAAATATCGGTTTTTTAAATCAATTTTTCTAGATCTAAACATTTTTGCAAAAATGACTTTTTATTTCTATAATATAGATCGCGCGAAGTTATACATAGACATTGTTCATATATTGATGCGTAATTACCAATAGAACGTGTTCTCATTGTAACAACTAATCTGATTATCAGAAATTTATTGAATTTTCCACATTAAACACATTATATGTAACTTAATATTTTTCGATAAGCTTTAACTTTTTCAAAAAAAGTATAATAACTGTATAGAATATCGCATTTCAAAAGACTATTTGTAATTTCTTTTATATACTAAAACAAGTTATGAAACACTATACTTGATATCATTCCCAATAATAGCGATAAAAATAACGCATCAATTCCTCGCAAAGTTTCTAATAAATATCTTGAGACGCGCCGACTCTTTTCCTTCTTATACAGATATAGGTATAGGCAAGCGAGGCGCGCGGATCGTTTATAAGTTTAGCCAAGTCGATTCGAATCGTATTGCGGTTCGATTAACGCGCCGCACCGAGGGACCCGTCCGCACGTCCAGTGAACTCGTCGTCAATCTCCTTCTCTCCTTCTCTCTCCCGCTTTACGCGGCCCTTACGCAACGGAATCTCTTGCTGCGCGCCGCGAACGCCTCGACACGACTCGCTGATCTTGGCTCGACTCGGTTCCCCTTTTTTTCATCTCTCTCTCTCTCTCTTCTTATCCTTTACAGTAGTTTTTTTTTCTTTCTGAGCTGCACTTTGGTTTTGCACGTCGGGTCTGCGTCTGTGCCAAGTGGCTGCAGCGGCGTGGCCCAGAAAAGGAAAATCGCTGCAGCAGTTGATCGTGAGCTGAACGGCTAAGAGATCGATAGATCGGAAACAAGTGTCGATGCCTTTTATGCAGTTCGTATTCATGCAATTTTTGTTAGTTTTGTCGTTGCGAGCCAATGGTTAGGATGATTAGGAAAATTATAATTTAGTTCGATTGAGCAAAATTTAATTATACCAATGGAATTGTATAATATAAATTAAGAGATCGTTCTATTGTATTATTAAAAATTATTGGCTCTACGGTTAAACTGAACAATTATATGTATTAAAAAAAATGAAATTTTCTTCTATTTAAGTTTTAGAAAAAAAAAACTTGTTACTAATGAGGTACAATTTTCCAATTTCGTTCAACGACATCCTCTGAACAGGTGGAAAAAAAACTTACGAATCCCTCAGACTTACAGAATTCCATCGATCGACGGCTGGCCTCGGTCTCGATTTCCCTGTACAAGCATGCGAAAACCACATTCGACGTGTATATAGTTCCGTAGCGAAAAGAAAAAGTAGCGGCAAAGCCTTTGTCGCGCGGCTCGAAATGTTAACGGGCGTCGCGCGCTGTGGTTTTGACGCGTACGGCTCTTACTCCGTGTACCTTAGGGTGCATGTGCAGCAGTAGCAGCAGCAGCCGCAGCACGACGCGAGTCAAAGGGGAAAGTAGTAAAACAAACGGGCCGCGGCCACTTGTGCAGTCGTTTGCGGCGGCGTAGCGACGGATATTTTTCTCTCTCGCTCTCTCTCTCTCTCTCTCACTTCATTTTGCCGCGTAGGAATAATAATAATGCGCGAGGGGCTACACTCGAAGTCGCGCGCCACGCTTTCATTTGGCGACATCAAAGCCAATAGAGGCGTTGGCGCGATTAGGAGAGTTTTCGCCGCCACCTTCCTTTTTCCTTCTTTCTTTTTCAGGGAAACAGACTTATATTAATTAGGCTTGAGGGCGACGGTGCCTTTCCCTACCCGCACCGTCGCGGAAAGTCCAATTATGCGCGTGCTTGCGGCCTGCTGTAAGCCTCGCATCCTGTATCCTGCATCTGCGTGTGTGTGGCGTATGCGAATTTAAAGGAGGTGTGATAATGTAGCGTGTTTGTAATTTGATTTATATATATACATGTTATTTTTATTATGTTTTTGCAGCCATTACATTGATTAAATTAACTGCGTTACCCTTGGAAATTAAAAGATTGACTGGTGTATCTTCGATAGTAAAAAGTCAGTTTTTTGGAGTAAAAAATTTAGTTTTTTTAACTAAGGGCACAAGCCAGCGGATTTCGGGCACTCTCAGCTGGAGTGTGCAAAGTATTTGCCGAGTGCGTAATACCTTCTGCTTTGCGCACTTCTGCTGAAAGTACCCGTATTCTAGGTATACGAGTATATGGTTTACAAGGAGAATACTAACATAAAAAGTCGAGCTTTGCTCACTCAGCTAAAAATAGTAGGAGCACCGAACACCTACTGGTTGATAGTTGTCACAATTTACACCCCTATGCCAGAAACCCCTGCTTTGCGCACTTGTATCGAAAGTAACGGTTTTCTATGAGTGTAACATACATTTTTCGCTTTCTCAGAGTTATAGTTACTTTTTTAAGAGAGTGGAAATTTAAATTCTTTATGCATTAAAAAGGAACTTGTTAAGGAAGAATATTTCATCATTTTTCGAATTAAGCTTAATTCTCTGGGCTATAGAGAGTATTGGACTCAACTTAAAAATGTTGAAATATTAAAATATAAACGAAAAAAGTATAAAAAGGTAAATTCCAATAATTATAATCGTTCGACTTTCTCGGTGAATGAGTAACGGTTGAAATTACAAGGCAAAATCTTCAACTCACGAATAATTAAAGCGTGACATTTTCCTCAGATAATTTCCACGTTAAACACAAACTCCACTGCAATACATTAATTTCCAAATAAAAACTTGACTTTTTCTGCTCTTTCAAAATTTACATGAAAAGATCGAAAAAATAATAAAGCACACTTTCAATTACTTCTTATACGACTTTAACACGCTGTAACCCAACTGTCGATCGCGCGAGATTACACATATTTTTGTACTCCAACATAAAGGGCATAAAGACTTTTCGCATCGTGTCGTCGGGTTAAATGAACCAACACTCGCTCTCTCCCTCGCGCTCACGCACACACACACTTGGGCATATTTTACAATGAAAAAAAGCAAGCGAATACGAGCGGCCGAAACGATACGCTATACGCATAAGACGACACCGCGGGGTGTCCACACTTGTGCGCCTAGCAGCCGAACACAATGCATCCGCACACATGCACATGCATGTATATACGGCAGTCAATTCAGTCTGTCCCACGAATACACGTGTAGAATATCGCAGACTCTCGGGGCTATAGAGGACTAATTACGGGAATAATATCTGGAAGAGACGAGAGGCTGCTGCTGCTGCTGTTGTCGCTGTCGCTGCTACGGCTCGAGAGCGAAAAGGGGAGAAATCGACGCCGCAGTTATACGTGCAGTCCTACAAGCGATGTTTTCGTGTTTTTATGAGAGAAGAATATACTTACGCGGATGAATTGCACGAGCGTCGTGCTTGTGCGTGACGGGAGAAGAACTGAACGATTGCCTGAGCTTGCTAATGAGAGTCTATGCGTTTGAATGTTGTGAGATCGAGAAAATCGAGCTTTTTTCGCGCGGCTATTGTGGACGAGCATCGAAAACTATGTTATCAACGTGGCGTTTTCGCTGCTCGCGTGTATATTTTTGTGGGCGCGAGTCAAAAGTGCCTTATTGTACCGAAAAAGTGATTCTTTATGTGACTGTGGCAGATAAGTTCAGTTGATCTACTCAGGCTCCTCTCGATGCGGACGGGATTAAGCGGCGCCTTAGTGAGTGCGAATTTTAATGGGTATAACGCTCTTCATTGTAATGCAGCACGTTGTATTGCTTTTGGACCAGTACATTCTTGTGATTATTTATCATATTTTATTTTTGCATTTGTCATTTAAGTGTTATTAAAGAAGAATGTTTCATACATTTTAAAAGGAACGTAACGCCGAATCTTTTGATCAGAAATTAATATTTTAATCATTTTACTTAACCCCTTTTTTCAATTTGCTAGATCAATAATAAGCAAATGCTCTTCCTCACAGTTGTCTTGAATAATCGGTTCACATTTAAGCCGTCATAATAAAGGTCTATGCATTTTTTAGTACATGAATTAATCAAAGATACGTTTAGTTATGTTCACTCTAGTCTGTTTTTGTAATACAAGTTAGTTTCAGCTGATCAAGTAAGATCATTAGTTTTTATTAAATTGCTATGAAATTAATTGAAACTAATTCATTAGCTCAATTTTATAACAATATGTTTTTTAATGTTAAAAGCTAATAATTTTCGGCTATAAAAAAATAAAATAATCGGAATAATCACAATATTTAAAAAATTCTAATTGCAGCAAATACAAATTAATGATATTAAATAAAAAAATCTAAATATATATTGAGATTTAGAAAATTAAACAGACGGCATTATCTTAGGTGCAGTTTAAAAGAATAAAACGCTACTTTTTAAAAAGATAAAACAGATCTATTTAACGCAAATCATAATAACTTAGTAGATCCATGGTAATAATTGTCTAAGCTTTATATCTTCAACGAGCGTTTCTTTGCTCATGCCATAATATTTGTTTAATTTATTCCTTTCTTGCCATACTGGAATTGCAATTTCTCGCATGACTGCTCTCCAGAAAAGCATAAAGATATATTAAGATAAAATTAAAGCGAGCATGAATTTACTCATAAACAAATTATAAATTACACGGTGATCGGAGTACATAAATATTGCACGGCTTACAAAGTACTATAGTGGCTTGGTAACTTTGTTATCATTTCCTCGTGTGATTAACTAATTAAAAAATCACAGCTCAACCCGTGAATCATGCAGGCAAATCCGATAATTTGATCAGAATTAGCGTTACGAATGTCTTTCTATCCGTATTATTAAAAATTTTGGAGCTACACGTACTCCTACAGTAATTAAGTACTATAAAAGCTAACAACATAGCAGGGCAAACTAAAAGAAGCGCAGCAGGGCGGTTCGTCCTCCTCGCTATTCGTCATGTATACATATATCGTGTGAAAAGCACGTGGACTTACCAAGTTCCGCCGACGGGCGCCGTTCGCGCGCTCCTCGCCGCCTCGTCCAGTGGTGAACCGCAACGAACAGCTGCTTATGTTATCGTCCCCTCGTCCTCTGGATATGCCGAGGAAAAGGAAAAATTGGTAGAATAACACAAGAATTATATCCCTCGAGTTGTCACTGCGCGCGCCTCCTATCCTCGTCTAGCGTCTTAGCTTCGAAAAAAATGCACTTGTCCCAAAACTCAAATATAATCTCTTTCCTCCTTCAATGAAGTATATTGCACTAAGTTCTCATCGAGGGTACAGTGTGTTTCGTCCAAGTCTCTCTCCGTCTCTCGACTCCCGTCTCTCGGCACCGCGGCTCGTCAGATCATCTCCGGCGGCTCATGGCTAGAAATGGGGAAGGGAACGATAAAAAGTGTGCGCGCGTGTGCGTGACGAAGCCACGGAGAAGCTGCCGCGGAGGAGCTGCCACGGGGCCGTCCGCACCCGGCGAGAGTATTTTGGTTACAACGGTTCGTATGAGCCGCGTGGCTGTCGATAGAGTATAGAGAAGGTGTGCAGTGTGCGACGCGCGCGTGTGGCGAGCTGCTGGTGGACACGCACGTATAGGCAGATCGACAGCGGCGACTTAACTAAGGGTTGGCCGCCGCGCGGCTCCGAGCCAGCACACCGACTCTCTCTCTCTCTCTCTCTCTCTCTCTCTCTCTGTCACGTTGGCGCGGCTTAGGAAAATAGAGGCGGGTTGGTCGGGAGAGCAGCGACGGGGTAGGGAACTCGCTCCGCTGCCCAAAGACTAAGGACGGAGGGAGCGAGACAGAGAGCGGCCGAGCATTGGATCAGCTCCGCGTAGCCGCGCACACGGAGGGGGAGGAGCAAGGACCAATAGGAGTGGAGACGCCGCGCCCGCGCTCCGCCGACCGGTGGGGGTATGCGCGCGCAGGACCGTCGGCGCTCGTCTCGTGCTCCCTCGGTGTGTGCGCGCGTGTGCGTGTGGCCGCGCGCGCGCGGGGATCCTGACATCATCGATTCTGAATGGACGCCGATGCTCAGCGGCGCGGAAGGCACATTGGAGGGCGCCACGACGAGGCGTCGCGATAGCGGCTCTCTATGGGCCTGGGGTGGGGACTGGGG
>UELV01003630.1:3540-15278 GCA_900490015.1 Megastigmus stigmatizans | reverse complement strand
CCCCCCCCCCACTCTCCTACAAAAATATCTTATAAATTTTGTTAGTGGTATTTAAAGACAAGCTCACAAGAACACCAAGGAAAACGAGTAAGTATGAATTAAAATACTTTTATTAAGAGCACGTCTTTACAGCTTGGATATCTGATAAAGAGTAGCCTTTTGCTGGTGCGAGGGTAATATATATAGTGTCATTGTCTTTATTATTTATTCATTGTTTTAATTGTTTCTAGGCCACAGCGGCATGCTAGACGGTATTTAATTTCTTGACGCGGAATCGATGGCTTAAGATTCTTCTACTTCATTGTCTTCTTGGTTTATTGTATAAAAGTAGACTTTATTTAATCTCTTACAATTTCACAGAGGTGATGAGGTGACCGAGCGATCGACTGCAAATGAAAAGAGATTCTCAGAGCCTGGATCATATAACTTATGCGACACGGGCGTGCAATTTTCATAAAATTACTAGTGCATAAAATCGCATTTTACGCCCTTGTTAAATCATATACTATTTTATTATTATAAATTGTTATACTATAAAAACTTATACACACATAAGGTAACTTCTATTTTTTACACTATGTGCCTACTAAATTTTAATAAATATTATAAATTGATATTTCTTTAAAAATAAATCCGATTTAATTCCTATCATATCCGGTTAAATTCTAGTTAGCTCCGGTTCAGCTTTAACTCCGGTAGGTTTCGGTTCAATTATAATAAGTTTCGATTCAATTCCAGTTAGTTCTACATCAATTACAGTTAGTTTGCCGGTAAGTTCTCTCTAATAGCGTAATACATTGTCACAACGTTGACCGCGCAACGGTACAACGTTGTGAAGTACAGTTGTTGCTACGCTGTAACAATGTTGTTAATGTCCGCTTTTCTCGTTGTCCAGAACAACGTTGGGGAAACCTCGCTGTAGCGTTGTGCAAAATAGTGAAATATTCTTGGGTATCCCGCGAACGTTGTATCAAAGCTGTAGAAGAGTTGTGATACCACAGACAGAAAATTGGTGAAAAATCTCCACAACGTTGCTACAACGTTGTACCCGCTTTGTGAAAAAACCAAGTCGACTGCGGTTGTTCAAACAGCGTATTGGAAACGTTCAGATAACGTTGTCGAAACAACTAATAATAAAACCATAGAATGATTAACCCAACAATTTTCTCAGAACGATGCATTCAATTTATATCAAAACTGTCTCAGCTGCGGCTGTTCAGACAATGTTTTGGAAACGTTGTGCTTAAAACCTATCATACTTGCGGTTATCTTAACAACGTTGTGACAACGATGTTCATTGTTAAACTAACAACGTAACATATGGTCGCTACCTCAAGAACGTTAAGATCACGGTGCCGCAACTCTACACCGATAATCTACCACTGGCATAAACCTTGATAATTACGCTAAACAATGCTTGCGATAACAAATTTTGATTTCACTAATAAAATAAGTTTAAATCAAGTTCCATGAAATGACTGTTCTTAAAACAATTATTCAGTGGTTATAATAGTATAATTATTAAAATATTCTAGATTTTTAAACTATTAAGAAGAAAAATATGAATATCTATATATTAAAAAAGAAATTTTTCGATAAACTATTATACTTTTTCGTGATAGTTCTTTTTCAATAATTCTGTTATGTGCATGTTTCTACGCATAACATTATAATATATGGATATCACGTTTTGATTCTAATACGCGGCAAAATTGATTATAAATATGGTCAACCGTGAGAGTTCTTTATATGTTCCATTAAATTAAATAAATTAAACGTGCAGCAAGCTTGAAGATAACATATTGTGATAAGTTGTATAAAATAAACTCGTGTGCTCTCGCCGCGTTTCGCGGACCGTCACATACTGATTTTACGGCTAGCGAGTAAGAGAGGGAGAGAGAGAGTAATTATTGTAGGACTGATTAGTTTTCGCGAGCGAAATAAGATTAAATCCGTTTTTAAAACGTCATCAAACCCGAAACCTTGTCTCCTCGTCGCGCTGAACTGTAGCGACGAGTCGAGCTTTTAATTATGATTGTCTGTGGAGACGTACGCCGTGCGCTGTTTGCCACAAGTGCTATGTATCAGTGATAGTGACCTCAAAGTGCAAAAAAGATCTGACAGTGTTCGGTCTTTTTCCTTTGCCCGCTGACAGGACGTGCGACTGGACTTAACCGACGTTTTCTCTGACAACACACTCTCGGCTAGGTATGCGGTAGCTACAGGCATAATCGTAAGTCTCCGTCGAAAGAACATGTTCAACTGTTAGGTTTCATCGAGATTTTACATCAGCTTTGCCTGATTTTATTGTATTCATTTTATTCGATTCAATATAAAACTCTTATTATGAAATGATCATTGATTTTTTAAGAGATTCTTTCGCCTTTTTCCCTAATCCAAGAACTGCGGACCGCCGCCGCGGTCGTGCGAGACTTTTTCTCGCTCGTACTGAGGAGCCGAAAGCATTCGTAATTTCCCTGATATGTCACTTTGATTAACTCGATCTCAATTTAACACACGAAAAGGAAGTCGGACTTTCGCCGACTTCACAAATTAACGGAGATTTTATATATCCAGAACATCTAGTTGACTTGCAACAGGTAACAGCACTATGTTAAAATATATTTAAACTAGTTTTGCGTCATTAGAGTCGACGAAGAAATACGATTTTTAGACAGTTTTGAAATAATCTTAATATCAGTCATGTGGGCTAAGGCTTTATGCAACAATACTAACTTTTTGCATAGTTCTGGTTCGAATCTCGACCATGACAATTTTTTTCTGTCTCTCTAATATTATATATAATTATCATTCCAAATCTATTGATCTCCATCACTATAGATATACTGATAGAATATGTACTATAAACGCATGGTTAAATCTTTTTTTTATAGCAATTGTTTGATGAGTCTATCATAAAGAACGTAATATGCAAAAGCTAGAATAAAGTGAGAATAAAATACATATTTTCTTCAATTAACGCAATTACAATAATCTATTCTATTCACATTATTTATAGCAAAACAACTTTAAAATAATATTTTTTTACAAATATTACATTAAATAATTATGGATTGTTAAAAAACTCATAACCATTAATTATAGTAATCAAAAATTGTTTAATACTCTAATTAATTAAACAATTATTAATTTTTATATACAAATAACTTCAAGCATGTGTTTATAGCATATATTTTATCAGTATTTGCTATGAGCATATTCTCACATACACATAGACTTATAGCGAATACCAATTATTTAAGAGAGCTCGCCCCTTTATAGTGAATACAATTTAGTGAAGCTTACTCGTCCGGATAAGCCAATTCTCCGAAGAAATGGAGCCCAGCGCTGATCGGCGACGAGCCTACCTTGAGTTGCTCGGAGAGGAGGGCCATCAAAAAGGCTGAAAAACGCAGAAAGTGGTGATTCGATCCTACGCTAGGTCAATTTTTTTTTTTTTGGTTTTACAATTAATTTTCTCTATCTATTATTACCTTGAAAATTTGTTATTTTTCATTTTATTTATTATAGTGTATTTATTAAACTATGGAAAACTTACACGTAGCTTTCGTTTCAAAAATACATGTAATATTATATTTATCTCGAAATTGGAACAAAATTGATCGAATATTTAAATTTTTCAAGTATAATAATAATCACTTTTATATGAGAAAAATACAGGAATGTAAAAAGATATATGCATCTACCTTTAATTTTAAATTAAAAATTTTTGTAAATTTGATTAAAAGTAGGATTATTACGTTGTTTATCTAAATTAGTCTTGCGCTATTTAAATGACAGTAAGAAGCATGATACATTATTGAAGCTTTCTTAAACTAACTAGGAGAGGTCCACTTCTTTGGTCATGGATTTGGCTAAAACTTTGGAATATGCTTTCTGATGCCAAATTATGAAAAAAGATAAAGCAGTTCGGTTTAATATTTGAATTTTCCGAAGTTACTAGCGACTATAGTCGTATTTTATATTTTGAGAAAATTGAATAAAAATATATGTTACTATTATTGTTTATAACTCGGCTTGTGAATCCTTAGCACCATTTCGTACAGGCAGCGTGAAAGAGAAAAGAAGGAGATTTAATTTAAGACTTATAGTGTATAAAAATATTGATTTTTTACAAAGTTATGGAAGATTGAAAATAAGCAAAAATTAACCCTGAAAACTGATAAGAAATCAATGATATTGATTGATAGACTTTTTTTACATTAATTTTGCGACTATTTTCAATCTTCTATAACTTTGTAAAAAAATAATATTTTTGTGCGCCACAAGTCGTAAATTAAAGCTCCTTCTTTCTACCGTCACTTTGAATATACAAGATTGTGCTAATGGATTCACAAGCTGAGGTATGAACAATAATAATAACATGTATTTTTATTCAATTTTTTCAAAATAGGATATAGGCGCTCATAACTTCGGAAAATTCCAATATCAGACCGTACTGCTTTGGCTTTCTTCATAATTTGGCGTCAGAAAGCATATTCCAAACTTGTAAACAAATTCGTGAGCCGCAGAAGTGGATTTTTCCTAGCAAGGTCCACTGCTCGTCGTTGCCTTGATGGGTAATGTGCTTTCCTGCCAATACAAGGCTGCCCAGATGGTCGTGGATTCTAATCCCGTCATCCGAAAAACGGATTTACGTAGACGGGAAAAGTATTCATGAATGCGATATCAAATGAAGTCCCACTGGTCATTGCCTAAGCAATGTACAAAAGGCCAATTATTAAAATATATAAGAAAACAAAACTATGTCGATTTAAGCAATACTAAACCCGAGGAGGAGGTGTCATGTTTATATATAATTTTTATACCGTAATATCCATTATAAGGGATAGTCAAGAGTATTAAAGCGCGTGGATTCTCGTTTTGCCAATTTACGCCACAAGGGCACGAACCTCATCACCGATAATTATTTTTTATAATTTTTTTTTCACAATATACTTATCCTAAAAATGATATTTTTCTCCAATAAACATGCAGAATTAATACTGAAATAATAATTTTATAAAAACCATTTAATAAATAATTTAATATTTCAATGACATATAGTTAACTATTTAAATGCGAACGTAAATGTAATCATGGAATTTTGTTTTACAACTTGAATAATGCTTTTGTAATATAAATAATTATTTCAATTAAAAGTAGAGGAGAAACGAGAAACGTTCTAAGATGATATTGGGTCAGAAAAAATTTGAACGACTTTATCCGAGAGGCTCCACACTCAAATACTTGCAAAATACTCAACAGTGAATTCATCTACTATCTACTACTCTTAACTATTCGTTGCTACACTTTCCAATCATAGTAGTCTCGCCGAAAGAGCAAAAAAGTATACGCGAAGTGCATTAAGTGCGCGTGAGTAAGCGGAGTTTCAGAGAGTAGCAAGGTTAATAGAGAGTAGTAAATAGTAGTAAAGAGTAGTAAAGAGTAGTAAAGAGTAGTAAAGAGTAGTATAGAGTAGTAGAGAGTATCGAGAGTAGGTGCTCTCGACTCGTCGCCCGACTCAACTCCCTATCAATTAGAACTATTTTGTTAGCAAAAAATGCAGGTCGACAAATATGTATATAAACATGTATTAATTGAAGATAAAATATTTGCGATATCCATAATTTTTAAGATTATCAAAAGTCACTAAGACAATCGATTCTGCAGGTATAATGATGTACATAACACGAAATATTTTTGTGGTGATTTAAAATACGCGCCTATACTTACAGAGCGACGCATGCAGCAAAGCAAGCATAATATCGCCAATTACAGCCCAACTCACAGGTAGAAGCGTTTGGGAAGTCAATGCAACCGGTTCGACTAATTAACCTTGACCATTGTCTGTATAACTACGAGAAAATAAATACTTCTAATTAATCCTAATCGTTGGCCTCTTGTTCTCTCAACTCGCCTTACAACGAATGGCGATAAGGATAAACGTGTCTTCGCTAGACTGGATACTTATTAATTCGGATATCGCAAGTGAACAAGCGAGCCGGATAACTACATTGTATAAAGATCAATTACTCAAAGTGTCTGAACGATAAATATATTAGGAAATAGTCATTTTATGGTTGAACATTTACGCAAAACTTTTAAAACATATATAAAAAAAATCGGCAATAGAAAGAAAGCAATGACGGCAAAAATAGCTCGGGAACCGTAGATACGAACTCGGAAAAAGTGTGGGGACAAAACAGTGCTACCAAGAGTAAAACAAGTGAATATAAAAACTAGAACGAAAAAAAAAATTAAAAATGTCAGTGATTAGTCAAATGAAACCTTATAAAAAAAACGACGACGCAGCTAGAGGCATTCATAGTCATAAGCAACACAAATAATAAGCGACACAAAAAAATTATCTTTTTTACTGACACGACTATCAGAATAAGTGGTCTGTGAATTGCGAGCTGCATGTGGGTCCACAGAAGTTACTGAGATAAATTAAACAACACTTGAGGCAAAGTTGCCAGAAATATATGACCCAGACAAAAAAGTGCCTCCAACGATTCACATTCAGAGATAGAAAAAAAAAGCTAACATAAACTATCCAAGAATATGTGTTAGCAGTTCGAGCTTTGTTAACTCGAACATTTTTCGAATGTACCCTAAAAATAAACAAATACACAACTTTAGAAATATAGATATCGTAGAAAAAACTAAAAATTTAAATGAGTTACAAATATAATTAAATGAAACCGAAAACGACGAATGTAGCGCGTATTATGAGTTAGATTTTTTTTCCTTTGCCAAAGAAAACACCGTGTAAAAATTTAGTGGACATACACCACTACATTTTGGAATCATTAAAATTACTAAAAATCCCTTTGAAAATGGAAGTTGATACGGCAGCGTTAGTTTCGGCTATATCGTTCATTTACTACAAATAATATTTCTCAAAATTTCCAATACAGAACCCGATAGTGATTTTACGTGCCTGAAATAAGCAAACTATTCTGACAGACGGCTCAGAAACTCAGTAACAATTGAGCGCGAGAAAATGGCCTTGTAACTTCAGCTACTGGCTGAAACAATTAGGAATGTGACCACTTTAGTTTCCGAAGAATATAAGTAGAATTAACGAATACACTCCTAAGAATTTGAACACATTGAGCATAACTTCACTACGGGCCGAATTTTCGAATGTTCCTAAGGACGGATTTGAATTATTTACGCGAGGCATGTTGTCATAGCAAGTTAAGTACGCAATCAAAATTTTTACAACCAAGAAAATTACCATTTCCTCTGAGATCAAAAGTCGAAACCGAAGGAAATCGATTCCTAAAATACAGTATAATTAAGCCGATAGAATTCATCGATTGGGGAACTTCGGTTGTTCTGTACCTAAAGAAAGATGGGTCTGTAAGACTTTGCTGAGACTATAATGTAATTCTCAACCCATTTTGGAAAAGAGATTTTATCCAACGCTGCGCCCTGAAGTGGTTTTTTATGAGTTACGGGGCGGACTTTCATTCACCACATTTGATTTTCCCGAAGCGTATCAGCAATTACCTTTGTACAATGAATCGCAATCATTGTCAGTAATTAGCACACATTTAAGACTTTTTAAGTACGCCTGATTACTATCCGGTGCATCCACGGGAACCAGATCATTTCGGAGAATCATAAAAGAATTATTACTAGGTATATCGGTAGTAATTTTTATCGACGATGGAATAATAACAGCAAACACATACAGAGATTGAAAGAAGTATTAAAAAGATTGAATATGTGGGGTTGCGACACAAATTTGAAAAATGTAGATTTTTACAAAGTGAAGTAACTTATTTGAGATCCAAATTAAATAAACATGGAATCCAACCTATGCACACTAAGATAAAAGGTGTTCGAGATATGCCAAAACCAGGAAATGTGTCACAGTTGCGTAGTTTTTTAAGGATTAATAAATGATTATGCCAAATTCATTTCAAACATTGCGACGAAACTAAAACCACTATCTGATTGTTTAAAAAAGAAAGAATTCATTTGGGCTAAATAGTGCGATCAAGCAGTACAAAATATTAAAAACGAATTCACGTCAGATAAATTTTTAATTAATATTAACCATGAAAAACAATTAGTGTTAACCTACGATGCGTCACCATGAGGGGTAGCTGCAGTTTTATCGCACCAAATAGATAATAAGTTTGACTACCCGATTCATAGCGTGAGTCGCACATTGAACGAGCACCGAAATCGTCAGTTAACATCTAACAATGGGACAAGACAAGTTAATTTCGAGGTCGGAGATCCTGCGATGGTGATTGTACACAGAGGATGTTAGATGACATGGGTGAAATCGCGAATCGTAAAAGGAATCTTCTCTGAAGTAACTTACGTGGTAGAGTTTAATAAAGATACAATGTGAAAGCGGCATTGCAATCAAATGCGAGAATGTAACGAATCTGTCATAGATCCGAATCAAAATAAAGATAAATCAGCTAAGAGTACTGCACTAAAACAAACTAGTGAACAGTCAAAAAGTATGCAACGATAGTACGGCGTCGCGAAAAGACACGCACGAAATTTCGCGATAGAGCGCGGGAGAGAGAGAGCGCGCCCCCCTGCGAGTGCGACTCTCCCACTACGCACGCTATCGCATTGATCATGTAATGATCTCCCACCTTACTTAGCTCAGCGCGAGGATTGATAAAGACTCGCGCTGACTGCGAATAGTCAGTTCGGCCTAGGTGCTCCTTGGTGAAGCCGCAGAAAAGCTACGCTCGATCGAGACTAGAGGTGCTCCTCTGTCTCAACTTAGCATACGCAGCTGCGGCACGAGCTCACATCCTGACAATCGAGGTGCCCCTCGATTTCCTGGGCGTAACCACGAGGCGCTCCTTGTAAACGCCATTCCGCTACACATGTAAGGCGCTCCTTATACGTGTCTCCTGTGCAAAAGACGAGGCGCTCCTCGCTTTTGCTCGAACTCCCGCAATCGAGCTTCCACGAGGTGCCCCTCGTGTTAGCGAGGTCCTGTCGAGAGACTCTCGAGGTGCTCCTCGTAAGAGTCTCTCAGTCGATCACGACCATCCCGAATACTCCGCCCGAAAAAAGAACGGGATTTATATTACGCAATAGGCGCGAATCGATTATAATATGTAAGATAGATACGTAGATATAGTTTAGTCCGAATGTATCAAAAGTTTATACAATTGAACGCTTAAAGAAATACATAAATAAATATATAGATAAATATGTGCCTAGAAATATACTGTGTAAGCTATATTAATTCAAATTGTTTAATTCTGATTGTTATAGCATAAATAACGAGACGGAGACGCGGGACGTCGTCAAGCATTTAGCGCGTGGGCGCATTAGACATAAAATTAAGACAATTCTTCTATGTACCATTTTTTTATTAATTTACAATATACTCATATTCTTAATATTACAACTATACTCTTGGTCATTTATTTAATCACCCGAATTTAAAGGACTCGCATCTCACTACTTTATATATATAAATAGTCAAGTCATTGTTACTTTCTGGGATAAATGCGTCTTTCTGGGATATCCCAGAAAAAAAATAGATGGCTTGTCATTTTCTGGGATATTCTGGTGCGTATCACAATATTTCTTTCGTAACATTTTCGTGTCTTAATACATAATAGCGACCGGAAATAGAAGCGGGCGCCGCAGGCGAACATCATTGGGGCCGAGGGTTGTGGGGTTTTAGTTTATTATATAATTGACACAACTTTCATTTCGCAAAAACCCAGCCGTTATGAACAATCTTTTAAGAATCCCAGAATCACGCACATACGCATATATATACATAACCCTGGATTTCTCGCGAGCATCTGCCGAAGAGTAGGTTGCGAGAACGTGACCCAAAGAGGGTAACGTTACAAGTAAATACATGCAAAATGCTCATGTAGTAATATGTCGGTCTAAACGATTATTATTAAATAAAAGTAAACAATCAAAACAAGCAGAATATACTTGCGGGGCGACGCATACAGCAGAGCAAGCCTATCGTACTATCGTCGACTATAGCCCTACTCACGGGCAGAAGCGTTTAGGAAGTCAACACAAGTGGTTCGGCTAATTAACCTCGACCTTGTCTGTATAACTACGAGAAAATAAATACTTCTAATTGCTCCTAATCATTGTTTTTTTATTTTCTTACCTCGCATTACAATAATTTTTCTCACGACTTTATTTATTACTGCAGAATAACATCAAATCCTAGGACTTTTCACTCATGCTGAACTTGACAGCATCTACTTATTGGGTGTAAACGGCTAGAATTTGATTTTTTTTTATCTAATTGTATTTAAAATCGGTTTGTCAAAATGTCTTTTTTGGAAATAAAATACTCAACTCTGAAGCGTCGGGTTATTACAAGGATAGTAGAAGGCGTAAAATTAGTCAGTAAATTTTTTATCCATTTAAAATTCTCAACTCGAAAGCGCCGAGCTTATGGTGTAAGACCTCAGAGTTTCGTTAATTTTTTCTATCTAATTGTATTTAAAATATGGCTGTGAAAGAATATTATTCGCGATAAAATGCTTAAATTGGCAGCATTGGCTTATTAAATGTAAAAACCCAGAGCTGACAAAAACTATTTTTCTACTAATCTCAATTTAAATCTAATGTTGAAAAACTCTTTTTTCGCGTACAAAGGTTAAACTTGAGAGCTTTGCTTTGTTGGATATAAATACACTAGGGTTTGGTTATTTTATATTTTATCTGCCTTGAATTTACAATATTACAATGTTTAACTAGGGAGAAACGGGTTATTAGGTGTAAAAACATATGGTTTAAATATATAGTTTTAAAAAGTCGAGAATATTGACGAATTTTTTATCAATTAAAATTCTCAGCACCAGTTTAAAATAAAATAACTATTACTTTTACTGTTTAAAAAAATTTTTTTAACTACGTCCATTTATGTAATTTATAATCGGTATTAGCTTACATATTTTAGCTAGCGCGTCCCTCGGCCTTAGTGCTTCGCACTAAGACCTTGTGGCTTGCCCCGATAGCATTCCAGCGCGCGAATAGCGAATAGCGAATAGCGCATCGCTGGAATGCCATCGCGTCTTGCATCGCTTCGCGAAAAGTTTTATTTTTTTGTATTCTACAACTTTTATATGTAATACTTTTATGAGAAATTAATATTTTTATTGTTAAAGGCCAAAAAGGTCATTTTTAGATAATTTTCCAGTGGAAAATATCCAGGCGGATTGACGGGCGGATTTCCGGGTGGATTTACGGACGGAATCCCGGGCGAAATCCGGGCGTACGCCGTATTTGCCCGTAAATTTGGTCCGTTATTACAAATACGGCCGAATGCCCGGATTTTCACCAGGATTTTTGATTGAGTTAAGCATTTTAATTCGTTTTTCGAGTGTTATCTTGAAAGGATCTGCTATTACAAAAAGTTTACAGGACAGAAATGTTATGATTTTTTATGCTCTGCAACTTTTGCATTTAGCAGTCTTATGACAAATTAATATTTTTAATGCTAAAGGTCAAAAAGGGGTCATTTTTAGATAATTTTCCAGTGGAAAATATCCAGGCGGATCGACGGGCGGATTTCCGGGTGGATTTACGGACGGAATCCCGGGCGAAATCCGGGCATACGCCGTATTTGCCCGTAAATTTGGTCCGTTTTTACAAATACGGCCGAATGCCCGGATTTTCGCCAGGATTTTTGATTGAGTTAAGCATTTTAATTCGTTTTTCGAGTGTTATCTTGAAAGGATCTGCTATTACAAAAA
>UELV01003626.1:0-12246 GCA_900490015.1 Megastigmus stigmatizans | reverse complement strand
GAAATATATATATATATATATATATTTATAATTTAATTACAAATAGGACATACTATCATTAGATATTACAAAATATTAAGAAAAATATAGTTACTATCATTGTAGCTCATAAGCATCTCGTTGACATAATGTGACTCGGGCATGGGTGGTGGCCTATACATCAATGTTCGTGTTGGTGGTGGTATAAATGCTGGAGGCATTGAATGTGACACATGAGGCGGCATCATTTTATTAGTAGTTAATGAAATACGGCCATTGCGTCCAGTCTTGCGGGAAATACTTGCTGGGTCAACTTTCTTCGTATTGGTAGCTCTCAATTTTTGTAACTTCAAACGAGCATCGCTCTGTTTAGCTATTTGTGCTAACTTGTCTCTAGCATCTGCGATGTGTTTCCTTTTCTTCTGTATTATTTTGAATCGTGCATCTTCGACAGGTTTTGCATTTGTCGCTGTTCTAGGTCGACTTGGAACTGCACCATTTGATTTTGGAGCATTTTTTGGTGCAGGCTTTCGTGTTCTAAGATTAACATGAAATTAATACTTTACATTCTAATATATTAGCTTTCAACTAAAGATTTTAGTATTGACTCATTAAGACTGAGGATACAAAATCATTAAGTCTTTTTATTTAGCTGTTTTGTCGCTTATATCAGGCTTATGAGAAATTTTAGCCTACACAAGAAAAAGAATAGTTTATTTCATTCATGTAATTAATTTATCCAATTTTAATATTATTGTATGAAAATACCAAAAAACTAAAAACTATAAGTATGACTTTTGGATCACGTAAGCCACTAATAGGGTTAATGATTACAGTGTTAGGTTATGATACCAAGCATCAAGTAAAATAAAACTATTGAAACTATGTATGTATTGTTACAATTATAGTAGTAAGTTATATGTTATATCAATAAATCTTGTAAATCGATTAATATCATTCAGTAAATAATCTACAAAAAAAGTTACTTTGTTTATTTGTATTAAAAAAAAATAAACAAGTATAATTATCGAGAAGTGACGCTAAAGTAAAAAAATATGCCACTATAATTTTTGTCTAGATCGAAAATTTTAAAACAAAAGAGATTCCGCAATGAATACATATAAATGTACTGAAAATAAAACTGCAAAATGATCTGTACTCACCCTCGGTTTCGCATTGCGGCCGATGAAGATTTTGACTTAATTATGTCATCCAAGCTCACTAAATTATGAGACATGCCAAAAATTAATTATTTATGAAAAATAAATGTAAAAATAACGTTAGCACGTTTTATAGTTATGTTACTGTAGTCTTAAAATATTAGGGCACGATATAAAATTGATTGCTGTTACAACGATGCTTCCTCCAGTTTCCTGTTAAGGACTGGACTGGTGGAATACAGAAATTAGGATTTAGAAATACGCGACCGGAATATCCGGAATAGTGAAACGGAATATGTTGACGAAAGTATATACACAACATAAATGACGCGCATGTGCAACAAGCAGATAACTGCAGGCACAGTAAATTATTTAAACTCCTTTTATAGTTATTTTTTAACTAAATTTATCCTAAACCCAAGAAATTGCATACATATATGTATAAATAAAACTTCATGAAAATTGATTTTTATGAAATTAATTTAATACATTCCATATTCAGCTGTTTTACACACAAGCTACATATATACAGAAAGTAGTGGTTTCTTGGTAAATGTGAATAATTTTAATTATTGTTAAATGTAATATTAAAAGAAAAATTTATTAAATAAAGTAAGAAAACTTGAGCTTAACAATTTCAATCATTCTAGAAATGAACTAATTGCAACAATTTAATTTCTTTTTAAAATCTATACTTTTATTTTTATAAAAATAAATTTATTACTGTTATAAGTAATAACATGTATAAATATTGTTAATCTACAGAAAACAATTACGCACGTGTATATAGTGCTTTATCGATTGTGTAATCTCAGTCAACTCTAACCTTTAATTTAATTATATTAAAAGCGTTATATGTATAAACCAATGTATGCAACTTATGCTACTGTTTGTTTAATTAGAAACTATACTATAACAATATTTATTTAACGTTACACATATATTAGAATGCGATCAGATACGGACTAAGCTCCTCGTTTATATTCAATTGTTTGTCTTCTTACTCTGTCTAAACGTTTTGTGTTATGTTCTTATGAAAATTGTTAGTAAAGTATACAACTATTTAATAATTACCCATTTTTAACATGTAGTTTTTACGTATTGCTTACGACTCAATGAGAACAATTAAAAATACTGGCTGTTTAAAATCTAATGAAAAAAACACGCGTTACTAATGTTGTAAACCTTAGCGATTCTATCCCCATATAGCTGGAAAAGCAAACTATCGGCCTCAGCTCAGCCCTCAGTCATCAGCAGCCATCATTTTCACAATGTTTTTGATAGTGACCGCGTGAGGCAGCACTGTAGCAGGCGTCGGATCTGTCAGGTCAGGCACGATATATGCAGCGGAATATGCAGACTGCAGAGGAACAGGTGGAAAATGGGACTTAACGACTTGCTATGGACTTGAATTTAAATTTTCCGATGAATCGATGATTTACATTGCATACATAAACACACTATTGAATAATAAATTCATCAAAGTAACAATGAAGTAGATTCTGAATTTTTAAATTATCAGCGCCAAAAAAAAATAGGTTTGGAAAAAAGATTAGAATTATAAGCAGTATTCTTCTTTCTTATTGTTTAGACTTCTTAATTTATACCGAGCCCGCATAGTACAAGTTTATTAAACTTCCAGTTTTATTTTTATACAACTAAATATTCTTTATTTTTTTCTAAGTGTGCAATCACTTAGCTTTTGGGATTTGGCCATTTTGAAGAGGTTAAAAATATTTTAGAATCATGAAAAAAATTTTCCCATAATATTTGAACATCGATTGCACTTTTTTGCAGTATTTTGAATTATTGTCATTGCATTTTCCTTATGAAAAAAATTCATAAAGTTGAAAATTTCCAAATTTTTTAATTTTTTTTCGTGAAAAACACGCCATATTTTTTTGCAGGAGTATTTTAACAAAAAAATCGGTATCACCATTCGAAAGAACAGCTCAAAATATGTCGGATATAATCTTTTTCAAATTTTTTCAAACCTTTTTTTTAGTTGAAAATAGTCTTGAAAAAGTTGTTGAAAATTCGGGGTCTTGGTCGTTAATGGGTTAAGATTTGGAGGACGCTTAATATACTTTAGTATAGCTAATAGGATAATTTGGATTCACAATCTGTAAATTTATCGAGAAGTTCGACATATAATTAATATTTATACAGTCCTAATGCAATCAAAGGAAATTCCAACGCAAAGAAGAATAATGACAACGAAAATCAATATAATAATATGTCGATCATTCATTTAATTCTACTTATTTAAAAAAGCTAATCCAACATGACGTTGCGCTAAAATGCCTTCTATAAGATTACCATCGATAAGATAACGACGAATTGATTATATTGGAGCAATCGAGCTCGCGGTTCTGTAGTCATTCGCGGTCTTCGCGACACACTGATCCCGGGAAGTCTGTTCAAGTCTCGATTCAACTTCGATGCAACCATGACGAAAAAGGCGCACGCGCTCAGGAATCACAAGAATTTAAAGCTCATAATACCGGGCAGTGCTGATAGTTCGGTGGTTTTGCAGCATCCCTTGAAACACATAAACACACAAAAAACTGACAAGGGCGGAACAGCGGAGATGAATAATAATTTTCCAGAACCGTAAAGTTTTCATTTTATTTTACGCATATTCTAATTTACATATAAGTTATTACAAGTTTAGAACAGGTCCTAGTGTTCGCGTGATTTATAAATATTCTGTTTCTTTATATCGATGCTGTTTATAAAACCAGCACGTTTCAATTTTCCAATAGAAAATAGTTAACTTCGGATGACCGTAGCTTAAATTAAAATTATTAACATCGACGTTAAAAACGTTTTTAAAGTTGAAATGCGTAAAACAATGTGTTCGGTTTCTTTTATCATTACTCCAAATGTGTGTTCGCTTATTTTATTATTTACTTTTCAGAGAGAAAAATGGAAAGAAGAAAAAAAAGAAAAGTACCTCTGATACTGCCCCAGTATCGTTTTTCAAACTAGTAAGTATTGGTATACTCAAATAAATAAAGAAAGAAAAAATTGCATATGTGCAACATACTACATATAAAAAATACTTTGTACATTACTTATATAATCTAAATGTGTGGTGTTTAACACTAAAAATGTTATATTCACTCAAGCTGTAAAAATTTAACATAATTTTTTAAAGTAAAAAGTTACTTTTCGAGCAAGTTATTATTTTTATCTGTGTTACAGTAATAAGTATTACATTTCAAAAATGAATTAGCTTCTTTAATTAAAATCGTTCGTAATTTCGACAAAAAAATAGTTAATAGTAAGTAAAAACTGGTTTAAAGTAAATCTATTTATACCGTGATGATTTTTAGTTTTTTTTAATTAAAGTGATTGTTTTACATTTTTATTTATTTCGTTATTATAGTCTAACCAAGGAAATAAAATATATTTAAAGGAGGATAAAAAGATAAAAAAGGCGTACATAGAAACTTATCACATTCATTAATTAGAGCAATAAAATACGGAATAATATTTCTTTACTGAACATTCATTATCCACATAAATAAATTATCCAAATATAAATATTCAGATTAACGATCCTGCAAAAGAGAGTTAAAATACTGTTTTTACTTGTACATCAAGTAAAACTTAAACTCTAAAAATTTTACAATTGTAAAATTTATTTTATAATTTTTACTGGTTTCATGAAAAACTATTATTTATACATAAAGATAAATAAAAAATAACACGTCATGAAAAATATACCTTGAATTTTCTCTTGATAAATTTTTTTTTATCAAATGTTATTAGACTTTTAAACTTCTTAAAAACTTAATATTATAGAAACATACCCCGAAAATGTGTTAAGTTCTCGAAATTCTAATTTATTTTTACGTGAATGTTTCACTCAATACATTCCTGCGCTTTCTGCGATTTTGATATCAATTGCAACTTTAATTTGAAAATGAAAATAAAATATAAATAATCTGAATTTAATATAAAAAATTAATCTTGAAAAAATTCCTGAAATATAGGAAATAGTTGCTTAGTTTTTAATGCTTAAATAGTAGGTAAAAAAGGAACAATTCGTATTGTAATTTCATCCACTTAAGACTTACGTGATTTTTTTCTGATATTGATTATGTATACGTGAGTTCAAATTCATGATTGATAATGTCGCATAAATTTTTTTCATGACACTTCATCAGTTGACAAATTATTTATATCGATAAGGACGAAGTTTAAAATATTTAAAACTAACTTTAATACATAAATATTTTATTATTTTATTTTTTTCTAGAATCTGAAACAAACTATATCAAAGTATAACTTCGGCATAAAAAGTATGTGAAGTTTATTAGTAATTTGCTTAAAAAGTATCGTTCAAATTAATATATATATATATATATATATATATTTACGATGAAATTTGCATATTGATTGCTTTGATAATATACCACCTGCAAACCGAATAAAATCAACTATGAAATAAAACATTATTATATGCTTGCTATCCTACTAGCACCAAACGTTGCGAATCGTCAACATTGTCCCATATCTGATATATATTAGGAAACATACATTGCCCTGCATAGAATTATTTGTCATACCTTTATTATATATCTATATTAGATAACATATATACATTTCCCTACATAGAATTATTTGTTAATTGTATGAATCAGTTTTAAATCACTAGTTTTCGATAATTAAAGAGATTAATTAAATGATTTTACAATGGTTTATGTAGAAACTCAAAATAATCCAAAATGATTCTTGTTTCAACAGTTTCAGTTTGCTACCGGTACAGAAAAATTTCTCATGTTAATCGGCACCGCTTGCTCTATCATCACGGGCCTAACGATTCCAGGAAACATCTTCATTTTCGGAGATCTCATTGGATCCATGGTCGGCGCCGAAATGGCAAACCCTGTGAATCCTCAAAACCTAACGATATTTGCTGGCGAAGATGCGATGATGGCCTCTATGATGGAGACGGTGACGAAATTCGCGGTTGGTAATACCGCGATCGCCGTAATTTTGTTGGTATTCACATACTTATCTGTGATGCTTTTCAATTATACGGCACTCAAACAGAGCTTCAGGATAAGAACTATGTATTTTCGGTCGGTGTTACATCAGGATATTGCTTGGTACGATGTTACCAAAAGTGGAGACGTCGCTAGTAGATTGACAGAGTAAGTTTTTTCCTCAACGTCCACGCGTTTATTACAGAAAGCAATGACATTTCAATCGATCGAGATTAGATCTAAGAATATGATACGTGTCGTAAGAGGTAAAATGCATTCCTAAAATACGAAAAGAAGCGTTAATTTGATTAAGCTTCACATTTCAAGTGTCAAAATGTGACAAAAACATAAGGTGTTTTAGTAAATTTTATTATCTCATACCTGATTATTAATATTCATGAATAATTTAAATGAAAATTTTTAAAAATAATAATAAATTTGATAAGTCATTCTTTATATACAGATTATTTTACAATATTTCAATAGCTAGATTTAATCAATAGTTGATTTTATCATCATTTTTCACTTGCATGCGTACTTGAGTCACTGAACCGATCTCACTGGAACAAATCACGTTTACATTCAAGTTCAATTATGTAAATCGTACTTTAAGTGTAGATGGATAAAAATCTATTAAAAAGAGACAACTAATATTTTAGACAGTTTTTCCAGCAAAATAATTAAATTCTTTATTCCTTTATAAAGACATAATAATGATTTTTCTTTTTCTTCGTCGATTATTTATTTTAGTTATCGATAAAAGAGAGTAATAAGTTTTACTTAAACTATTAAGACCATATATTTTTAAACCTTACAAACCATGTTCAAATGAAATGTGTCATTGAAGTGATGAAAAAATGGCAATTTATGTTAAATATTACGTAAAAAACAAGCTTCTTCATAATATTCTGTGCCAATTTCTTTATTATATAGTTCTACACTAAAAGTTATCTCTAATTTTGCCAGAGTATTTGATCACTATTAAAATATAAAAAATCACTTATATATACAGTAAAAAAACAAGCTTGTTTTTTCTAGTATAAGTAGCTTATCAATGTCGAATGTTTTACTCATTCATAACGACTCGATTTCTTTTCATTAAACATTTTTATTTCAAACATCCATTCAAATCTCATGTAAAACTGAACACAGAGCAGCTTAGCCACTATACGCGCAGATCGCCGCAATTGGCAATATAAATTAAATCTCGCGTCCTGATCTCTCGCTAATAACTTATACAGAGACGTGATAAAGTACGAGGACGGTGTGGGCGAGAAAGTGGGTATGCTCCTGCACAACGTGTTCGCCTTCATCGGGAGCATGGGCCTGGCCTTTTACACCGGCTGGCAGCTGACTCTGGTCTGCATGGCCTGTGTGCCGGTCATGACCCTCGTCTTGGCCTGCGTCGTACGCATCAGCTCGACACTGACGCGTCGCGAGGTCGAAGTCTACGCGATCGCCGGCTCGATCGCCGAGGAAGTACTATCCGGTATCAGGACGGTCGTGGCTTTTGCCGGCCAAGGCAAGGAACTCCTCAGATACACGGACAGCCTCCACATGACCTACAGCAACAACGTGAAGAAGGGATTGCTGTCGGGTGTCGGATTGGGTGTCCTCTGGTTCAGCATGTACGCCAGCTACGCCCTGTCCTTCTGGTACGGGGTCACACTGATTTTGGAACAGAGAGACCTGCCGCCCGATCAGCAGACCTACAACGCCACGGCTATGATAACGGTATAAGCGAGTTCTATGAAAATGATTATTGTTTGCTTTACGATTACGCGTTGATTCCCTGTAGACACTGGACGATTCAGAAATCGTTTTTTTTTTTATCGAATTAATATATAAAGCAGGAAATACCAGCGACCGTTATCTAAAAAAGAATAAATCTTTTGTTCAACTCCCTCTTATTCGGAATATTAATATTCTATCCTATTTAAAAAAAAAAGCGAAGTTTCATTGAAAAACTATATGCGCTTAATGTAAAAATACGCGCTTTCGATAAAGGTATTCTTCAGCATAATGATGGGCTCCATCAATCTAGGAGCTGCGACGCCATTCGTCGAGGCTTTCGGTACCTCGAAAGCAGCAGCTAGTAAGGTTTTCTCGATCATTCACAGAAAACCTGCTATCGATAGTTTGCCGGATGAAGGACAAAAACCAACTGATATCGTGGGTCAGATAGAATTTAAAAATGTTTCCTTTGAGTATCCCTCGAGGACTGATGTTAAGGTTAGTCCCTGTATATACTTTTTAGACATGTATAAGTATTTCAACTCATCGCTCTTATATTAATTTATTCAACGCACAATATTTTTGGACAGGTCTTGAAAAAACTGAGCTTCACCGCGAAAAAAGGCGAAACAGTGGCTTTGGTTGGCAGCTCGGGCTGCGGAAAATCGACTTGCATACAGTTGCTGCAGAGGTTTTACGATCCGAAGGAAGGACAGGTGTATGATTTGAAAGTTCGATTACATGTACAAATGACGCGTCCTCGAACTTACCTTAACTTTTTACCATTTTTTTTCAGATATTAATAGATGGTTACAATTTGCAAGATTTGAACGTCAAGTGGTTGAGAGGTTACTTTGGAATTGTGGGTCAAGAACCTGTGCTGTTCAACACTACGATAACTGAAAATATTCGATTCGGCGATCTTGACGCTTCCATCGAAAAGATCATTCAGGCGGCAAAAGACGCGAATGCGCACGATTTCATCATGAAATTGCCAAATGTAAGACTGATTTTCAATTCAACAACTATTTGTGGAAATAATTTAAATGGTTTTATCCTACAATTAGTAAATTATTGATTACGAATCCATGCTTACTATATTGTAAAACAGCGTGTAATTTAATTCTAATCGAATTTAATGTTAGAAATATGATACTCTTGTCGGTGAGAAAGGAGCACAAATATCGGGTGGACAAAAACAAAGAATTGCCATTGCAAGAGCACTGATAAAAAATCCAAGCATTTTACTACTGGATGAAGCAACATCGGCCCTTGACACTCGCAGTGAATCCAAGGTTCAAGTGGCCCTTGATAAGGTAAATCAATTAACTTTAATACTTACGTGATATTATTTTTAAGTTTCGCGTTTATATTAATATATACATATATTAATTAAATATGAGTTCATAAGGTTGAATACATTTTTCAATGCACTTAATATTGTATTCAAACACCTTTATTTACTGATAATAATTGATCACGTAGATAGTCCGATTATGATTTCGACGCGCGACTTTCTTATCTGAACTTTTACAGCCTGGTATTATTCTCAATGAATGTCCAACGGACGATTTATTCTATACGAGTTTGAATTTCACCTTAGAAAAGGTGTGACGACATATAGATTAAAGATTTATAGAAAACAGAATTCAATCCAGATTCGCAAACCAAAGTCGCTTTGTAAAATTACTAGTATTAAAATGAACGTTTATGATTTTAATCTGATATGTGATATTTAATTAAAATCTCGACATCATTTTATAATCGAAACATTAATTTCACAAAGTTATCCATTCGACAAATACTCATCAGATATCATAAATATAGTGTTTTAATAAAATGTATAAAGAATGCATAGAAATAAGTAAAATAATGACGCTAATTATAATTATCTTATGCGGTAAATTTATGTGAAGTGCCCAAACTCACACATCAATTTTTTTACATACATACATTTATTGATAAATTATAAAGTCAATTAGTTATGTACTTACTGTATCGATGAGGAAAAAAAAACAATTACTAGCTGACAATTGTACATGTGCTTAAGTCATTAAACGATAAGATATAAAGATGAAATTTTTTCTTGCTCTTATTCAGGCTCATAAAGGAAGAACAACGATTATTGTGGCACATAGGCTTACAACAATAAGAGGAGCTGACAAAATAATTGTAATATCTGATGGTAGTGTAATAGAGGAGGGAAAACACGACGAATTGATGGAACTTAAGGGTCACTATTACTCACTTGTCACTACACAGGTATAAATCATAATTTATATAATTATAAACATATAATTTAACAATGAATAACATTTGTAAACCCGTATACAGGTCTCAGATATTACGAAGTCCAACGACAATAACGATCAAATTGACGTGATCGATGAAGATGAGGAAATCGAAACGAGGCTAAGAAAATCCGAAGTAAAATTGTATTTCGTATAATCATTTAGCCTATTACGTATTACAAAGTTTAATTTTTCTCTTACGTCATTTTGCAGATTGTAAATCAAATGTCAACGGTATCAAAGGAGCCAAGTGTATCTACTATGCGAATCTTGCAATTGAACAAGAGAGAATGGCCATACAACGTTATCGCTTGTATAACATCGGCTATTACAGGATTTTCGATGCCTCTGTTTTCCGTTCTTTTTGGTGATATTATAGGGGTAGGCATTTGCGCGTTTAGTAAAAATTATAAACATTCAATTATACGAGTATGAATATTTCAATTATACATGTTACGTAGGTCCTGTCGATGCCAAATCCAGATGATGTCCGCAGTGAGACTAATTTGTATTGCGTTTACTTTGTTGTTGCTGGTATCGTTATAGGACTGACTAATTTCATTCAAGTAAGCACACTTATAGAAATTAACGAGATCAGCTGACTCGAACATTTCCTTTTGAACAAATAGATTTTAAAATATATTCAAAGCACAGTAATTGTACCCAAATACGTTTTTTGTTACAAGGTCTACCTGTTTCGCATTGCCGGTGAGAAGCTGACAATGCGGCTGCGAGGATTATTGTTCGAGGCGATGCTACGCCAGGAGATAAGTTGGTACGACGACAATGCCAATGGCACCGGTGCCTTGTGCTCGAAACTATCCACAGAAGCCGCGGCAGTCCAGGGCGCCTTGGGTCAACGTATCGGGACGATAATACAGTCCTGCAGTACCATAGGACTGTCGGTCGGACTTGCGATGTACTACGAGTGGCGACTAGGACTCGTCGGCATGGCTTTCATACCTGTCATTATGGTCGTCACCTACGTGCAGGGTTTACTCTTCAGGAAAGAAACCCTCAATTATCACAATTCTCTCGAGTCTTCTACCAAGGTGCGTTATATTTTTTAAGATGCTCAGCTATTATTATATTTCAATAATGTTATAATATATGCACACTCGAATATCCAATACATCGTTTCGTAATAAATTTATCAATTCCATAACAAAAATGAAAATCCTCTAAGTACAAATCTTTTTTTAGATTGCTTAAACATACTTGTTAAATTATGCTTGATGTAGCATTCAAACAGAAACGCTTTTTCAAATTTGTCTCCATTTGATTCTAGATGTGGCAATCATGCCAACGATAATTATGAAAAAAAATATACGTACTAATTCATATTTATCGTACTATATATTTTAAGAAAATAGAAGAAGTAAATTTTAAAAAAGAAATTTGCCAAACTCAAAGCTCATGTTTTATTTTATATTTATGTATAAAGATTGCCGTGGAAGCTGTGGGAAACGTACGCACAGTCATAGGTCTATGCCGAGAGGATAGTTTTTACCAATCTTACATAAACGCTATGATTCCTTCGTTAAAAATCGCCGTCAGAAACACACATTATAGAGGAGTAGTCTTTGGTCTGGCAAGATCCATAAGCTTTTTCGCTTACGCCGCTTGCATATACTACGGAGGATATCTTATAGAGAATGATGGACTATTCTACGCAAACGTATTCAAGTAATTATATTTTTTTTGCAAAAATTATTATATTATATTAGGTGTACAACTTTGCTTCCGCCGTTTTTCGATAGATGGCTGCAGCGGTAAGTGCCGGTTGAAATAGGCAGGTCAAAAATTTCATACAGTAAGCTTGGACATCTGTCAACATAACGATAGCAGCACATAAGTGAATTTGTGTTTGTATCAAAAGTGTATTCTCGATCGAAGATGTCAGTTTTCGAGCCAAATTCTCGTCATTTGCGGGAAGTGTTGATTTTCTGCTTTCATTTGAAGAAAACTGCGGCTGAGGCTCATCGAATGCTCTCAAGTGCTTACGGTGACGCTGCTCTTAGTGAAAGAACGTGTCGTGAGTGGTTTCAACGCTTTAAAAGCGGTGATTTTGATGTCGAGGACCGG
>UELV01003624.1:13804-24304 GCA_900490015.1 Megastigmus stigmatizans | reverse complement strand
TCTCTCTCTCCTTCTCTCTCTCAACTACCGCTTTAATTCCTGTGTAAAATGTATGAAATGGCAGAGTCGCTGTGGGACTGTGATTGGTGCGGTCATTGGATTTTTAAGAGTTTCCCCGGCCCGACACTATTGGCTTTTGTCATTTGCTCTTGTTTGGCAGTGACAGTTTTTCTTTCTTTCGTATAAACTTGATATAGGGGAATCGGTAGCCAATTCATGGTTCAGTTGAGCGTTTTATCTGGATATTTTTGATAATGGTGCAGATTAATTACGAACGACTGCTTTAACACAAGCAGATAAATCAGGATTTACAGTAAAACAAGTGGGATTTCTCTACAGCGATATGTCAAGTCGCTAATTTGTGAATAAAAATCTTGTAAAAAATAAGTAAATATGTATAGTAAATGCCGTAAGCTAATAAAATAATCTTTTGGAATAAAATAAAACTTCTATAAATAAACACCGCCAATACTCCAGTCTACCATAAATTAGAAAGTTTGAAAAACTTATTGTCGATCGAACAGACGACTCTTTATAATTATTATAATTGTATAAAAATAAATTAATAAACAGTTCTAGTTCAGTACTCAACGAGAGCAGTCTCGTTTATACATTTGCTCTATACAGGTACTCGAGCATCTCTACAGCGCCCTGCTTCATCGCGAGCTTATCGCTAAAAGATCACAAAAGTGATCAAAAGTGAACAGAAATGGCTTTTCATCCACCAAGTAAACCAGCCTTAAAAGTTATCCCCACGTTTAAAGTGAACAGTGTCGCCGTGTCAAGTTATGCAGCTGTTACTCTAATGAACACGGTATTTAAAAGAGAACAAGGACTGATATTAGACTGTGCCAAAGATTTGGGCTTAACCGATTACACATGAGTTAATTAGTAAAATTTTGTATAAATAACTTGATGGAGCAACCAAGAATGAAGAAAAATACTAGCCAATATTCAACAAATAGAAACGATCTGCATTTTTAGAAACGTTTTTAAATTTTAACGACATCGCATTAGTGAATAATGTAATATTGTTTATTTTTGAAATATAAATATTTTGATATATTTTCTTTATCTGTTTCAATGAAACGTTAATCGGGTTGGACTTGATTTTAAGCACCCAATGAGATAAGTAGTTTATTCGTACGTTTATTTTTATATTGCATTTCATATATAAAATATATTTCAATTCTCTTGCATCACAATAAGCTAAAAATGCCAATAAAAATTATAAATTATTAAAACGTATAAAATGTAAAAATAAATCACAAACGAAATAAAGCGACGAGTCAATTATTAATCGCAATAAAACGAATTTTTGACGAAATCTATTAACATAAATAATAAATAAAAAATTATTATAATACTACAGAAAATTATCATAAATTTGCCTTGGTATCGAAATCCAATTTATTTTTATTGGTACATTTTCTACTAAAGCTCATAAATTCATTACGGTTCATCGAACAAAGAAAACATTATTTTTTCACGATTTTTCTTTTTATGAGTATTTCCTGTAATTATTAAATTTTAATTAAAATATCATTCCAGAACAATCATTTATGTCTATGATGTGGAAAGCGTTTAATAAGCCAATTACGTGGGATAGATTCTAATTTGCTACTCAGGATAGCTGTATAATGGAATCAATTTGCAATTAATATGTGTTATTTTGTAAAATCTAGTCAGAATACTGAAAAAATTTCATGAGGTTAGGTAACCATGATTTTTGGCACAGACTTCCCCTTAAATTTTTTTATTTTGGTAAAATAAGTCTGAAAGATCACGGAATAGTTCTTTAAACGTCCTTAATACGAAGCTTTGCACTAATCAATTGTTTCTCTGAACCTCACACTAAAGCAGGAATCCCTACACACGCTGCACACACTCCAATTAGTAATATTTCCGAGAAACATCCACATGGAGAAACAGAGAGAGGGAGAGAGAGAGAGAGGGGGGGGGGGAGAAGATGAAGAGCTACAGAAACATTCCAGCGCGGTAGTCGACTGGAGAGCAGTTTAGAGGAGAGTCAGCGAGCCTCTGGATAATACTACGGCAAGATCCGAAAGTCCTTTCTCGCACTCTCGCTTAGCTAAGTTTCGACAAGTTCGGCCGGATATATAACTTGCGAGGGGTCAAAGCGGACTGAAATAGCGAACGCCAAGATATTTGGCCCTTATGACCGTGTATGAAGACGCTGTGGGGACTAATGCGGAACGCGGCCGGCAACTAACTAATTAGCTCGGGCTTGTATTCTGCCTCTCTCTCTCTCTCTCTCTCTCTCTCTTTCGCTCTCCCCCGTCTCCCGCTCTTCGCGAAAATGGTATATCCAGTGGCAAGTTCCACGAGGGCCCGGCATTGATGAATCGTGATTAAAAGTTCGCGGAGACTCGCGGGGGACCCGTTACTGCCCTACCACCATCCTCTCCCGATTGCTTTCGCTACTGCACTGTCCAGAGGCTTTCAAGGACTCGGAACTATTGCCCCCTGTGAATGATAACGAGTGTCGTTTTTGGCAATGCAGTTTTGCCTTTCTTGAACTCTTGCGGGCCTTGAGACGGCACTTCTCATATCTAAGATGTGATTTTGGTATGTTGTTAAGGGTCGTTGGATGCTTTTGATTAAGACGTTGTCTCGATACGGATTTTAATGAGCAGCTTTAGAAAGGTATGCATTTTCATCGTCTGGCTCAGAGTGTATGTTTTAATCGTTATGAATATGGACGGAATATAAAAGTACCAGTATAGTATAAGATATTTTGTGGTTGCCTAAAATATTAGACTACAATAAAATTTTAATTTTTAAACTTCTAAATTACGGTTTCGTATAATCATTTTCGAGATTAGATTGAACCTTAACTTTCATGACTATATCCGCAGGTGAAAGGTATGCATTTTTTTAAATTTGAGATTCTAATAGAATTTTCACGTTAAGTGTGGCCTGAATATTTAAAAGTAATAGAAATGCTCGAAAATAACTGATATATGGCTCTGCCAAACCAATGTAAAATAACTTAAATCTCTCTGTGCGAAGCATAACACTAAAATTGTTGGGAAAGATATGGGATATAAAGACAGTTGTAATTTTAGAGTATAAATTCATAAATTTAATTTAATTTTTATATTTGATAGAAAACCACTGCTGTATATTAATTCTGGTTAAAATAAAGTCTCATTCACAAGGAGAAATCTTGCATAATACTTTGCAAAACGCATATCAGAATGATTGCTGCAACTGAATATTTTACATTTTAAAATCCAGCAGTCGCTTATTCGAGGCGTCTGTATAAAAAAGGCGGAAGAAGCATGCGATAATGCACAGAGTATTCGCTAAACTCGTCAACAGTGAAAACTTGAATACGCCCAGATGTAGAGACAAATCCATTCTGGGTATATCGCGGCATGAGTCTCTCTCTCTCTCTCTCTCTCTCTCTCTCTCTCTCTCTCTACCTCTCTCTCTACCTCTGACCCTCTCTGTTCCTCTCTCAGGATTCGCTCGGAAACAGGTTTGCAAATGAGAAAGCCCGATCGCTCCGATGCGCTCTCCTCTCGGAGCCGCCGGAGAAGTGCAGTCTCTGGTTCCTCATAAGCGAGAGCCCATGAATTACTAAGTCGGGCCACCCCGGCAAGCAAGAGCACACGTGTATAAGATAACAGTCGCCGGCGTAACAACGGCGGCCTCGCGACTACTTGACAGCCCGAGAAGTGGAGAGAGAAAGAGAGAGCGAGCGAGAGAGAGAGAGAGAGAGAGAGATGGGGTGATGCACCAAATTGACGCTTGCATTTTTTAGGCCTTTTCTGCGAGTTGAAGTGTGAGACGCTTCGTTGTTTGCACACGTAATTTCAAGCCTCAACTTTATATTTTTTTGATTTCTTTGAATTTAAAGAAAACGGCTTTTAATTATACTCGGTTTGATGATGGCCTCAGAACTGCTATAAGTTTCTTTGTTTTGAGCAAAATTGAAGTTTTTTAAAGCGGCACAGCTTTGCGGATCGAGAATTTACACAGATGTTTGCACTGTGACGAGCTACCTACATAATATCGCTTACGAACCGTATTCCGATTCTATTTTACTCTTAGCGGTAAATTTTAATAAAGATTGAAACATAGTATAAAAATAAAAAACGTCTATTTAAAAATATTTTAATAATTATCAAATATACATATATATTTGATAATTATTATAGTTGAACTATATATATATTGTCCGATTATTACTAAAATTTCAAATATATTTTTAAACTTAACATTTGTTTTCTGTATTCAAAAATAATAATAAGACGTAAAAAAAGCTCGTGCGAGGTTATACGCTGTTTTGGTTTATTTATTTTTAAAGCTGTTGCGTTTTGGCCTTCTCTTTCGCTATTCGTTTCCGTTGTTTCCGTTTTCTATTACTCGGGTTTGACTTTTTATTTAAAATATTGCGTTTTTTTATTATATCCGTTAATTCCTTGATTTTGCATTAAAAGGAAGAAAAAAAAAAATTTTATTTTAATTTTTGATTATAATTTTTATTTTAATTATTATATTATTTAAAGAAACCCCTATCACCAGAGACGTGGGTATAAAAGAAAATCATAGTAGATGTATAATACTAAATAATATTTAAATAAATTGAAAAAGTGAACAGGACGTTACAGTACAAACTTCAAAAAGATATTTTTGCTTAGAGCTTATATGGTACTAACAATTTTGGTTTTTAAACCAGTTTTTTTCGGCATCAAAATACATTAAAACATCAGTTATTTTTTAGATAAACGGTAATACTGTTAAGTAAATGACATATGCCTTAAGAGCTTTCCAATCATACGCATAAAAGAGTTTTTTCGCAAAAAATATCTGTATTAAGTAATTGCTTTGACTGTAATATAAAAGGAATTAAAAAGCACTCAGCTATAGTACAAGAACCCTGAACTTTTAAAATCAGGTAGCGAAAAAAATTGCTAGCGTACATCGCAGAAATAATTGATAAGTTGAGGTGCAAAAGCGTTGCAGGGGCTTCATAATTCACGATACAAACTTTCAGCCATAATTATGAACAAAAAAGTATTTAAATATATTATAACAAGTATTTTATCTTGAGAGGTGGAGAGAGAGAAGATAGAACGAGATTGTGGTGCAAAGGGGAAAAGGTATGATAAAGAGATCCACTTTAAAGGCGCACGGTGCAAAGGCTCATGACGTAATGATACATCACTGTAATGAAACCGCTCTGCGACCCTTTTTTTCTTTCCCTCATTCTGTTACTTTCTCTCTCTCTCTCTCTCTCTCTCTCTCTCTCTCTCTCTCTCTACTGTCTGCAGGCTGTTTACTCTTTGTTGCACGCATTCTTTTGGGATTCCTTCACTGAACTTTTATATTTCCTGCCTCTTATTCTCACCCTTTGACGCTGTGTTTAATCGCCTGTTTGCTCCCCGTCGATTTATAATTCCGCACTTTATTGCGAAAGCTTTAGATCCGTTTGGATTTACGAAGTGTGCCGATGCTTGATTTCGGCATTCCCTTCCTTGTGGGAGGTGATCAGCTGTTCTATTAGAGACATCTTTAAAACCTACGCAGGAGGAATTATTCAGATGATGATAGTAAAACAAAGACGTAGAAAGCCTATGATGCAGTCATTGAACACATTGGTAATATGAACAACAAAGATAATGTTCTTGAAATTATGACTGACTTTTCATGAAATTATATTATTACATAGTATTATTTCATGATGGCATTGTTCTTAACTAAAGCGACTATGACTCCCTGAATTGAAAGTGATCTCCGTATAAACTGAACATGATAAATGTTCTAGTGGAGACGAAATCTTGCCTACTATCTAGAGTGCAAGGTGTGAACTAAGTCAAAATAAAATGCCTAGTGTTTTCAATGCTCACTTTTAAGCGAATAGTATTTTCTCAGAAGTGAGACCTGGAAATACTACTCACAAAGGTTAAAAACGTATTACTTTGCAACGTCGCTGAGAAATTATAACTTTAGTTTTATTAAAAACAAACTATTTAATTAATTTTATTTATTCTTTTTATGAAAGTTTATGAGATAAATGTACACAGATGGGGACAGACTTATTATGGGGGGCATTTATCCTATCTATATTTCATTATAATAACAGGCTTCCAGTTGTAGGATAGTATAAGAATTACTAATATATCTGTAGTTTAAAGCCAGGCTCCAATAATTTTGTCATGGCAACTCAAGCAATGCAGTTCAAGTTATTGAACAGAAACTAAAAAAAACCGCATTGCTTAGTTCCAGGTCGTATTTCAGTTGCTCAGTTGTGTTCGAACAGCGGCGCAATTACATCCAGACGGAAAGATCTGTTGCACTGTGTGCAATTATAATAAACGCGGCATATAGACGTTTCCCGCATACACTTTTAATTAACATCTAGCCTGCATTCGCCTCTCGTACGTAGGGCACAAAAGAAGTCGTAATTGCCGAGCGGGGGCAATACATTTTATTTTTTAAAATACCCTGCCCGAGCTCTATAATTGATCAAAGCAGAGGCTCAGAACCCCCCCCCCCCTGAAAAAAGAGGCACACAAACACAGGCGGTGAATTAGCGGGGGTAAATTAGCCCTCTCGTAGGAAACAATGGGTTGGCGCGGATGGGTAGGGGAGCGGGGAAAAAAAATGTGTAACTTGTTGACACTGCGAGATACGTCCCGCGAGGTTTCGTACCTTATCCCCCTCCCTATCCGACGCGCGATTATGCAGTCAAATGAGATTGTGGCATATGCATGAGTCTGGCCGCGGCGGTGCTGCTGCCGCCTCTCCGTTTCATCTCTCGCGTATATCCTCCCTCTCACCCTTTCTACTGCCAATCCCACAGTCTCTCTCTCGCGCTCTCTCGTTATACGCCAGATATAGCAGCTCGCTCTGTGTCTACTCGTACGTAGCCGCTTCTGTGTTCCTTGTGTCTCTATGTTTGGCTCGCGATTTTGGACTCCTCTTGGGTTGGGTTTCATAGTTTGACGATGGTCAGTTTAAGATGGACACTGGACACGGGGAGGGGGGGGGTCGGCTTCTGGAGCGCGCAGTTTGCCCTCACCCGGCTACGGAGAATGGGTGCGAGGATCTGGCGTGAGTGAGGCGTGAATGGCATTTGAATGTTTGCTCGACGAATGAGCTCTTTATTGTTGGGTGATATGCTTGCTTTTGGGGATGCAAATGTTGCGAGGTTTTATTTTGGAGGTGCTTTTAAACATGGCTATTGCTTTTTCTTGTGTTGTTCTTAACTATAAGTATTACTTATGTGTACTTATTGTTATTATTATTTTTTGAGAATTTCCTAATAAAAACAAAAGTCGTTAGTTACGATCGTCTACAACTATAAGTGTGATAGAAAATTATCTTCTTAAAATATTTCGAGCATTACTACTGAAATATATAAAATTCTTATTAGATTTAATCATTATGTTAGTCAATCAAATTTGAGAATATATTTTGAACTTGATTCACAAATATTGGAATATTCTAAGCTTACAATAATAAATAAGTGTTGTTATAACAGAAACTAGAGCAATAATTATTTTGCACATTCAAAGTGCAGCTGAATGATTTATCTATTACTTTCTTTGTCACGAATTCTTTGTGCCACCACTTCACTGTGTTTTTTTGTCTTTCTGTAGCTTTTTTCACATTACTCCTTGTTTTCGTTCGGTACTCAGATCTTTATCTACTGTCTTTCATCTCTGTCATATCTGCATTCCCCCCCAGTTACTATTTACATTTCCTTCGTTTCACTTCTTTTGACGTTAAATTCGATTTCTTTCTGCTTTTCGCTTAGAATTTTATTTTCTACTTTTTTTTTTCATCAACGGCAACTATTCCCGCGTCTTCGTTCGCGGATTCTTTATCTTTCATCATCGAGTCGTGTACTCTGTGCAACATCCGAATAATTGAAAAATTTCTTAATTATCCAAGAAAAATAATTTTACCGGTACGGCGAAATCCCATAGATGGAATGTAGGAAAGTTGGTGAAATGATTTTAAAAGACCGCAGTGTAATATCAAAGTTTCGTAAGTGCATTTCGTTTTGCGGGGAAATGGCTTCCTTTAAAGTTGGTTTCTTGAAAAAGATGAATGTTATATTTTTGAGATATTGCACAGACGCTACGATATTAAACCCATTTCGTGAAAATGTGAAACATATGTCGTGAAAGATTAATAAAAAATAGCCCATTCGTTTAATGTTAGGTGCTGATATAAGTCGAAGATAGTGTTATTTTTATTTGAAATATAACTTTTATTGTGAAAGTGTTAAGTAAATTATAAAAATTGAGATGAAAACTCATATTTCAGAATGTTTTCATCACATCATATAAAATGATTTTAAATTAATAATAGGAAAATTTAAAAGGGCAGACACAAAAAATTTCTAACTGTACTTATCAATAGTTTAAATAAAAAATAAAACATTTTAGTATTTCGTATTTTTTGCAATTTAGTAATATATTTCAAAGAAAATAATTAAGTGATCAATAACTTTGGACTAATGATCGTCATAATTTAGTTACTTATTATAAATAAATAGTAATGTGAATAACCTAGTTGCGTAATTGTTGTTTTGATAAAAAAAAAAATCAACCAATTATCAAGTATATCTTGGAACCAGAAAGGTCGAGCGCCCAAAATCCAAACGTTTGAAATCTATAAAAAAATATCGATCATCTCGGTATCGCGGCAGTGATTGGTGCGAACGGCTATAGCGGGGCACGTGATGAAGCTTGGAGGGGTTAACAATACACCTCAGCGCCGTAAACGCGACGCGCGCGGTTCTCGCGCGAAAATCACGGCCACCGCCACACGTAGCGCCTCGTAAGTTTCAGTTTCTGTGACCAGTGAGCGCGTCTGACCGCACGCTGGCCGTTACTACTCCTCCTAGTACTGCGTCCGAGCGAATGAGAGAAAGGGAGAGAAAGAGACAACGAGAGAGGGGGAGGGAGAGGTGGAAGACGGACGCGTTTACGAGCCACGGCGAAATACGTCACTCGTAATTCGCGCGGAAAAGCGCTGCACAAAGAGATTAAAAAAATTATGGCTCTGTGATGCTTCTTTCCTTTTTTCTGTGCGTGCGTTTTTTTCGTTTCTTTTTTGCGCTTTGTTTCGTCGTTCGGACTGAAGGCTCAGCCCCTTTTTGGATTAATATGATAAAGTCTTTCCGCACTGCAATTTATGGTTTGTAATACTATGCTACTGAATGTGGAGACTCAGTTGGTACTGGGAGTACCAGCTGAGTCTCGGTAGTAACACAAGATCCAGTGTAAAGCATCATAATTTTGATAATGAAGAGAAAAAATAATTTCGAATCTAAATGCAATTTTTTTAAGACACTGTACAAAATATTTTATATTTCAAATTCAATGTGATACGTGTATTTGCTGTGAAAAACTGTGAGCGATTAGAATTTTTTTTAAAAGCATGATCCTCGCATGTATTATTAGATATACACATCATTTATTCGTGTTGGATCGACTAGATACTGTGTCATGAACCTTACATGCTACAGTATAATTGTATTATAGGAATGAATGGACTATTATTAGAAATTCATTTATGTACTGATATGATCAATAAATTATATTATTTTCTAACGAATAATACATAAATCTAATCCAATTGATAATACTTTATGCAAAGATAGAAGTTCTCTTTTCATTAAGAATTAAATGCACAAAAATAAAAAAGAAATAGAAAAGATGCACAAGAGTCGTGATTTAAAAAAAAAATGAAATCAGGAAAACAAGAGTATTAACAGTCCGTAAAATTGTTTAAAATTTAAAGCATTACGGACTTGAATCCATTCAATAATATATTTTTAGGTAAATTAAGGAGTGTTCACGAATTCGGCATCTTCCTTCAATAGCTTTAAATAAAGCAGCTGTTACAAAGCTACTAAATAATATTATACATCGAACTGTACAAATATGTCTCGCAACGCGGAAATAAATATCAATTTGGGCCCAATCCATTGTTTTCTCAGCAGAAAGATTAATTAATCTCCGTTAGATGAAAAGAGTTAGAGCAGAGAGAGAGAGAGAGAGAGAGAGAGAGAGAGAGAGAGAGAGAGAGAAATAATTTCATCGCTTCTTTTCTCACAATCCGTTAGGTCGGGGTTGCTGGCGCCCCTTCAATTATGGCGCAGCAGGTATTCATCTCCACGCTTGGGCCGCGTCACGCAAAGTTTCATTCGGCCCGAGGAAGCCGAGGTGCGCGGCACTAGCGTACGACAAAAACGCCCGGCGTGCTCGGAGCTCGCCAAATTGGTTGCAAAAAGAATCGCGCGCCTCGCGCGAAGAGTCTTCCAAGAGGCTTCTTCTTCTTCTTCTTCTTCCTCGTCCTTGTCCTCGTCCTCGTCCTCGCCCTTCCGTCTCAGCTTTTTTGCTCAATTCTCGCTCCCTTGATGCTCCGGCGAACGAACGAAGGCGGACGTCAATTTTCTGCACAACTAGTCGCGACAATACTCCCTCTTTTCTCTCTCTCTCTCTCTCTCTC
>UELV01003619.1:6493-16776 GCA_900490015.1 Megastigmus stigmatizans | reverse complement strand
CTTTCACTAAGAGCAGCGTCACTGTAAGCACTTGAAAGCATTCGATGAGCCTCAGCCGCAGTTTTCTTCAAATGAAAGCAGAAAATCAACACTTCCCGCAAATGACGAGAATTTGGCTCGAAAACTGACATCTTCGATCGAGAATACACTTTTGATGCAAACAAAAATTCACTTATGTGCTGCTATCGTTATGTTGACAGATGTCCAAGCTTACTGTATGAAATTTTTGACCTGCCTATTTCAACCGGCACTTACCGCTGCAGCCATCTATCGAAAAACGGCGGAAGCAAAGTTGTACACCTAATATAATAATGTCAATGTATTTTTAAATTGTTTTGAAGAGCTTCAATGTTTTTACGCACCAAGATTGTATATTTTTAAATTTACGAGTATTCACTGAGAATAATGAATCGAGATGAATTCTACAAGAGGTCTCCCCCGCTCAAATAAAAGAGCGTTTGTCTTTAAAATTAAATTTATTTTCTGAAAGACCAAATCTTTTTCCTGTAAGTAGATAAAGCTTATTTCATGAAGCAGTAACTAATTTCTCTTCTAAAGAAAATTTAAGTCCTTTCATAAGAACCTTATGAGGTGCAAATAGATAATAGCTCCGAGTGTTATTATTCTACACAAATCTTATAGAACATATATTATATGTATATATATGTTTAGACATAAGCGTTTGGAAACTAGCGCGGAATATAGTAAGAACTTGGAGTTTGTTTACATCTCGTAACATTATATTATATTATGTACAATAGAAGTGCTCGCGTTATTCTGATTTTCTCCAAACAGTGAACGTGCGTTAACCCTAAAAATGCAGAAACCGAAGACAATGGACGAATTCTTAAAAGAAGCATCGTTTGATTAAAGTGTTGGTGATGTGTTAAGGGGTAACTCTTTTTATCGTTAGTTTTTTCTAAATGAACTGCAAGAATAAAGTAGAAATGAAGAAGATGAATTTGATTACAAGCAAAAATCCTTTTGGGGCTGGAGGATTCTGCTCCATGCAAGAATATAATTTTGTCAAAAATAAATTAATGTAATGATAAAAATGATAAAGATATTTCAATGAAGTATATAAGTCAATCTTTTATGATAGATTTTGATTTGCATCGAATGGATTTCTTCTTATTGTCAGTATATGCCAAATATTTTCAGAAATATTTTAATCGCAGATCTAAAAGATTTCTATTTTAATTGAATGGGTTCTTCTTATAGCAAGAATATGCTAAATTTTTACAGAATTAATCAAATAACAGATTAAAGTATAATTCTTCTACAATGAATTTGCAATCTTCTTCAGTCAAATAGAATCGAAGGAAACAGATTTTATTCTTCATTCAAGAAGAAAAGATTTACGTATCCAAACAAAATTATTATCTTCTTCATTCAAGTGGATTCTGCTTGCATCAAGTATCTATTTTTCTCAGTGTTCGATGAATACAGATTTCATTATACAATTATAAAAAATGATATTAGGTAAATACAATTTAGAAAATGTTTGAATAAATCTCAAGTTTACTTTACATAATAAATGAACGAATTTTTTAGGTTCCCGAAAAGTAAAACTGCTATATCGCTCGACAGGCATTTATTTTTGTCACAATTTATCATTTCTGCATGGTGGTACTTAAAGATTTTCTGAAAGACGACCTTTATGTGTCGGTTATTCTTTATCTTTCTCATCTAGAGAAATTCACACACGGAAAATACATGAAACCATAGAACAAAGATGTGCTTGAGATGCATCTCAAAGAAATTCCATATGCTCTCTAGAATATTTAATTTTAAGCAAGAATAAACTGATTTAACTGTCTTAACATAGATCTTAGATATATAGGTATAGGTAATAAGGCCTAATAATCAACTATGAAAACCCAAAGGCGATTATTGATACAAAACAAAAAACGAGAATTTTAAAATTTATAATTACTTTTAATTGAACTATAGAAAGTTGCTTTTAAAATACAAATCATTCTTACAAGAAAAAGTTTTTAACGCCATCTTTGAAATTAGCATCTGCATCTTCGTTCTGCGTCGCAACTTAATTAAAGAATACGAGCACTTTTGAATATGTCATAAATAAAACATGTTTTTATAAATATTAATTAATCAAACTTTTATTAAACTATTATTAACTTAAAAGTTTGATTAATTAATACGTATATATATATATATATATAAAAGTTTGATTAATTAATATTTATAAAAACATGTTTTACAGAACATTTTATTATTCTATTATATAATATATAACATTCTATTATATATATTCATTGGTTCATATTTATGCAATTTTCCAAAATTTTCACTTCTATGTATTTTATTTTAAAAACATAGTATTTGAAATATTAGCTCAGTCTTATTACTTTAGTAGAAAATCCTAAGAGATAAAAGAAAAGAACTTTGGAAGATATTAAAACTAGTAAAAGTAAACACTCAATAGTACTTACTAAATTTTGCATAGCCAAGGATGTTAAAGAAGTAAACTACCTATCTGTCAGTTTGCTGCTCTCCCTCCACTCAATGCACATTTGGTGCCTCCTTCCTCTCTTTCCGAGTCTCGAAAAGCAAAAATACAAGTGTGGGCAAAAGATCCAAAGTGACCCGTTCTATTTCTAAAGTTACTGTTACTTCCGACATGAACGTGTCACTCAGGCTCGTGATTATTTTTCCTTCGTTTCGATTACACGCGGAGATTCTCTCGGCTCTTAACGGTTTAAAACGATCTGTGACAATCTATTCAAATATAATAGTGTATATTTTTCTTGTTCGTTTTCTTGAATCACACTCAGGATTCAGCATCAACAGTTCTTAGATAAATAAAAAATATATTACTTGTTTAATTTTTGGACCACAGATTGCACAAGAAAGTCTTACTATATATAATACTTTTTTTTTTAATTATGTATGATCAAAAATTAAAAATATAAATTTGATCTGAAACCATTAATACCCACATGTCCATTATTTCTTCTCAACTTCGATGCTATAACTTTTTATGTAAACGTCCTGGAAAAAAAATCCAAATGTAGTGTTACGTCCGGAAGGGACGTAAATAATTAAAAATTATATATAAATATAATTAATGTGGTTCTCGGTTATCGTGCCGTAGTACCAAATTGTTTAGGGTGTGGTTGGATTAGAATTTGAATCAGAGCCTTATATTTAAAATGATTAAGTTTATTAAATATATATACAGAGAGAGAGAGAGAGAGAGAGAGAGAGAGAGAGAGAGATGACGTTATACTTGACGCGATCACTCGAGGGATTCTGATTGAGATCGACTCGATTGGCTCGATTTGTTGTTGCTTGAATCTGGTTAATGACTGACTAACGTTTCTCTCTGGATTAGGCGGGATACTTTGGTTCCTGCCGAAAATCCAGAGAGATGGAAGGAAAATATGTATGTCAAAGTCCGTCGGGTGATGACAAGTCATCGCGTGAAGCTCTCAGTTTGTTTGCAGCTGAGCTGAACGCCTGACGCGCGAAAAAGAATGTATAGGGTAAATGTATGTGTGGTGTGGTCGACCTTTGGAGAATGCAGTCTCTGTGCTTTTGCGTATTGCTAAAGTTAAAAAGACGTTTCAAAATTGAAATACTAATGTAGAAGTTTCGGGACGTAACATGCCTGAGGCCGCGGCAACGGTGTCCTCCCCGAAAAGAAACAAAAATCTGAACAGAAAACAAACAATCAATTCCAGAATGAAACAAGCAAGATTTCGCGCGAATTAAATTCATTAAATATGCGCCACTATCTAAATAATATATTCCTTAAACGATTAAAAGATCTATTGTGCGCAGTGTGTGTGTCTTGCTTTACAATTGTTATTACGCATCCCTCTGTTAGATTATTGAGAAATAAATAATATAATATATGTATAATATAATATAATAAGATACAATAAATACACAATATAATATACCAATTACAATGAAACTTTAAAGGGTATGTGAGTATAGGTACTTTGCAATTTTAGTTCATTTTTACAAAACAATTTGAAAATATAAATATGAAATTTACATTATGATGGCACAAATTATATGAAACCTTGATTACAATACATTTATAAAATATTTGAAAAAATCTATTTCGATGAGATAGCAGATGAGTGCGAGATTCATCGCGATTTCGGGTGGCACGGCTCGATGGTGGTTGAGAAGGCCAGTTAGAACGAAATTATGTTTTGAGCTCGTCCTTGTTGTTGATTCTCTGATGTTATTGTTGGAGGTCTATTGTTGCTCTATATCGATGTTTGATTTTAGTTTTTATCTGAAAACATTCTATGGAAGATTAATAAAAGGGATCCCCCCAGGAAGGTAGCTTGAAAATTGTGAATAGTCCGATAATTGCTGCTATCGCGTCTCCTGCGTATAGCGTGTACTGTTGCGCCTCTGATATATTTTATTTCATAATTTTATACGTTTCTTCTTTCCTATATTTTCTAATGTCTGTAGTACTTATTATTATTAGTTATAATTATGAAAGCAAAAAGCAAAAAAAATAATTTATATACTTAAAGTTAAATTCGAGGTTAAATTAAAATTAAAAGATTTGTAATATAAATATGGACAAATGAATTCTAAGTAATGTTCTTTTTCTTTTATGTAATTTTAATTAGATTTTGATGATTTTGGTATGGGTATATATAAAGGCCGCTACCTGATAGTATACTAGTTAAGTACAGTGGCTTCGAGCAATATTAATATGCAGAATTGCAATTTGTCGGACTTCATTCATGATAGCTTAGTTATTCATATATACATATATGTGTATATATATTATTTGTACGATATAAAGGTTATAAAATTAAATCTTAAAACAAGAAAGTAAAATTAAGAAACTAATGTAGAAGTAACAATAGTATTTACGATAGCTCAGAGTCTCATCTTTTAAATTCCATTGCCAGAATTGGTGTAGATATCGATTTAAAAAAGTAACGCTTATCTTTCGAAAACAGTGAATGATTTTTGTTTTTTTTTAAACTCTATATTTTGAACTCAAAAAAGTCTGGCTGTGTAGTTACAACTACAAACAAATGTGTACATAATTTCTGCTCTTTAAAGTCTCGTTAGAATTTTTTGATTTCATTCATTAGAAGCAGAGATATATCAATTTAAGTGTTGGAAGTAATGTAAAATTCAGTAATTCTGAATTATATAGTATACGTAAATTTTTACTACTCATTAATTTATCGAGAAAGCTTTGATTTTAAGCTTTAATTTAATTTTTTAGTCGACTCTGTACGACTCTGCAATTTGATAATCTTAAAATACGAACCAGTAAATTCTCATGTTGGTGCAAAGCATGAAAATATCAATAGATAATTTTTTTTCAAACTACAATATCTTTCGTAAAAAAAATCTTACCGTATTTACTAAAAAATTAAATTAAAGCTTAAAGGGTAAGCTTTATAGAGAAACTATTTAGATTTATGGTAAAATTTTTTGTTCAATTGTATTCAAACGTATTTATCTTTATTAGTTTAAAGTTTTAATCAATAATTAATAATAATATAGATTGTGGGAATTCATAAGGAGATGAGACTTTAAGAAATAAAGAGAATTGAAATTTTGGTTAGACGTATGGTTGCTTTATTCCAATAAAATCCTAGCTATATCTTTCTCCAGACGAAGCACTGTAAATATTAATTATAAGTCACGTTCATAGTACTCTGAAAAATAATATAGCTTCCGTGATCTTAAGATCTCGCGACTGCACTTACAGGACTTGCAAAAGCAGCAAGCCCATCGGCTCGTATCGCAAGTCGATCAAAAGCCACCTACCGCTAATCAAGAATAGGGACACCTCTTTGGGAAAGCGATTTTGCTCAAACTTTGGAAAGTAGATTCTGGTACCTGAAAATGAAGTTTAGAACCAATATTTGGGCCAATGGGCACAATTTTACAAGATAACCGCTACTTAAGCCAAATACGTAATCATTTATTAAGTTGTTTCACGCTTTATAATTCGGCAACAAACGAAAACAAAAAATGTTTCTTAATTACAAATGAAAATTGAGAATGCGACCTTCAATTTGAGAGGGTATATACGTAAATAGCTGAATTCGTTAAAAAAATTATGAGAGTTTAAAAATTAGTCACAATTTTGCATTTTAAATTAGCATAAAAATAATGAACAGTTTTAAGTGCGAGATTGTGTCTAATTTAGAAACACTCATAACTTTCGAATGAGTAGAGCTTTTGACTTTTACATTCTCTCAAATTAAAGGTCGCATTCTCAATTTTCATTTGTGATTTTGAAACATTTTATATTTTATTTAGTCGCTAATCTGTAAATAATGAAACAACTGTATGAATTTTCTCGTATTTGGCTTGAATAGTGGTTATCCTGAAAGATTGGGTCCATTGGTCGCTAAAATTGTTTCTAAACTTCATTTTTAGGTACCAAAAACTACTTCACAAAGTTTCATTCAAAACGCTTTCCCGGAGATCATAGGTTGCCCTTGTTAATCGCTCACTGCGCATACCTACACTGATAAAGGATATCAACAGAAAAACTGATACTCTACATAGCACCTTAACTTTCAGTGCTCGGGCATAAGAAAATCCTAAGACGGTATCAAGTAAAGCGATGATAGTATCGGAATTATGGCTACTCAAGTTAGTACGCCGATTTTCGATACGTGGCATGGGTTTTTCGGTACTAAATGGCGATGTAGTAGCAGAATTTCAGCTGCTAGCCTTAGAATATGCGTTTTTCCAATGTAACGGTTTTGCATACTAATTTAAAATTTGTTACACATTTTCCAATTTAACTTTATAAATACCTGTCAATGCAAAATAAAATAAACAATAATACAAATATAAAATTAATAAACAAATTCAGTTTCTCATACTATTTAAAGAATTTTCTAGCTGAAACATTTATTCGCAGGTTTTCAATCGCTCTGATTGCAAATCTGACAATAGGTATTTAATTTGACATTGCAAAATTAATGAAGAAATTCAGTGGCTCGTGCTATTTAAACAATTTTATAGCTGAAAAATTTACTCGGGGTTTTTCAATGGCTCTGATTGCAAATCTGGCAATAGGTATTTAATTTGACATTGCAAAATGATTGTTATTGCAAAATTAATGAAAAAATTCAGTGTCTCATACTATTTATACAATTTTGTAGCCGAAAAATTTACTCGGGGGTTTTCAATGGCTCTGATTGCAAATCTGGCAATAGGTATTTAATATGAAATTCTGTTTCATGATATTTAAAGAATTTTCGGGATTTTAGGGAGTTTCAGGGATCTCTGACCACAAATCTAAGAATAGATTTTATATGAAATTTAAAATTTTTTTATTAACAAAATTTATTAATAGACTTTTAAAAATTTAATAATATACAGTTATTTTATTAACATTTTCATGGCGATTGGTTTACTATATCACATTTCTGAAATTTTTTTCGAAGTTACAATATTTTTCATGCCTTTTATCTCATACACACACTTGTATAGGAAAGACCACACGTGTGGACATCCTAAACTATAATCTATCCTTAGCGCATAAAATATTTTGAAGCATAAGTCGATTGATTGTAGCGGTGACGAGCATTTTTATAAGTTGTTATGTATAATGACGTATGACGATCGTACGTCGTTTAAACGTCCAAAAATTACGACGTACGGCTGTGCTAGCTGTACTTTTTTTTTCTTCGAAAAATTTCATTCGGTCTTGCACAGTGGTCCGAAACTGCGCATCACAATCTCCGTCATCCTAAAATAAATGAATTTTTATATTACAAAATCAATTTGCGGTATTCTTAAATATCAAAGTTTGCTTTTATAGAAATTATATAAATAAAATAAGTACCTCAATGTGTATTATGTATGATTTTAAAATGACTATTTTTTCTTTCTTCCACATTTTTACAGAACTGGAAGGCGGGTAGGTATAGTCTAAAATCCACGGAAGGATTATTAATGCTAGTACGTTTTTATGATCTGAAAAATAACTAAACATTATACATTAAAATACAAGAGATTACAAAAATAAAAATGAGTTGCACATAAAAATTTTATAGTGAATAATATATAAATAATAAAAAAATTCGTGAATGGTGACAATTTATATGTTATAAAATATTATTATCCTTACTCCTAGCTATTATTTCATTAAATATATCTTATTTATATACTCAACACTACTTATTAACGGTTGATTATGCTCTATTAAATTTGTTATCTTAACTAAATTTGAATTTTTTGCTTTCATTTTGATGGTTTGTCAACATATTTTTTCGCAAAAATTATGAGGTTTTCAGCAAAATCTGCCCAATTTTGCATAAAAATATAGCATCAAATTTATCTAATACTAAGCATGTATAATAAACAAGTTATCGAGAAGAATCGTTCAATTTACTACGAGGGTATAAGATATCTGAAAATAAGTACAAAAATTTTTCCGAAGATTATATACTAACAAATTATATACGAACAAAATATTATAATATTTGTATATTTATATCATTAATAATTACCAATTGAGGACCTAAACATCCTTTCAGAATCGCAAATTCTTCGAATATTTGTATACAGTTTTTGTTTTTATACAAAATCTCATGTTGTTGGAAATATGAGCACTTCCAGGTAATCAATACGTCATTTTCATTGACAGGATTCACATTCTGTAAATTTGTTAGATCTAATAAGATCTCAGCACATCCTGAACCAATTTTTATTAATATATAATAATGTAATTATTATTATTAATCTTAAAAAATGTAATTAGTTCTAAGACAGGTTTCACTCAGAATATACAGATACTTTGTTAAAAATATATTGTCAAAATTTTAGTACAACAAAAAAATCAATTGACTCAAAGATCTAATCAGTTGTAAAAAAAGTTAGTCTTAAAATGTGTAACAGATTTCTTAAAAAAAATTAAAGCACTCGAAAGAGTTAACAGTTACATACAATTTAACTTTATATATAAAAAAATATGTATTAACTTTATACATAGAAAAACAAAGGTTTTAAAATCTATTTTAAAACCTTTTATTGACTTAAATTATTCAATAACTTTTTAAAACAGTCGTTAACGTGCAGTTTTTTACATATTCTTATTCTTTGCAATCATACCTCTTATCGGTCTCTCTCTTTTGCGGGGATCTTCGTATCTCGCACCTTTCTTCTGATCAATCTCTCATTTTAATAGCAGATATTTAGGTATTTGACATTATTTCCAACATTTAAAGTACAATATCTTGGCTTCTAATGAATTAAAATGAAAAATTCTTACGAGTATTTAAAGAGTAAAAGTTATCTGCACATTTATTTGTAGTTGTAACTAAATAGCAAGAGTTTTTCAAGTTAATAATATCGAGTTTTTGAAAAAAACTCAAAAAATCACTCATCTTTCTCGGAAAAAAAGCGATAAGTTTTTTTAATGAATGTCTAGATCAATTTTGGTTTCGGCGTTTGAAAGACAAGCCTTTAAACTATCGGAAACACTATATACGAATTTTTTTCCAGGACGTTTACATAAAAAGTCATTGCATCGAAAGTTGAGAAAAAAGAATGGACATTTGAGCGTTAATAGGTTAATATGACTCATAAGAAAATTATTGCTTCATTACTTTTATGATTTTATTTTGGATCGTGTTATGCAATATATCGAAATAATTCATACGTAGACACAAGTATTGCGTGTACATTATACGTTTATTTCTAAACTACATAATTTTTTTGTACCCGGCGTCTATACTATACAACATTGCAAAGAAAATGACAGAAATGTTGAGAAAGTACAGTATACTTTAAAATGTGCAATTTCAAAAAACTTTAATATTGACTTTCAAAATACATATAAATATAATATTTAAAAATGCCGAAATTCAAAGGATAGAGTTCGGAAAGGCTAGTAAGATTTTTGAACGATTTAAAATGCTACATAGAGGTGACTTAACCTAAAGTAGAATGCTCTTATATCTTTTCCTCTGATGATCAAAATAATAATTGGATTTAGAGTAATCTTTTGCTGCTAAGAACATTACACAGAATTCTTCAGTTTTGTGAGGTATATTTGTATTAGGTGCACAACTTTGCTTCCGCCGATTTTTTCGAAAATTTGAGGCTTTATTCTGAAAAAGTGATTAGCTGTTTATGATTCAAAGTACTGTCCGTCACTAGCCACTACTTTTTGCCATCTTTCGGCCAATTGTCGGATACCATCTCGAAAAAACGATGCGTCTTTTGAGGCGATCCACAAATCGATCCATTCTTTGACTTCTTCATAAGAATGGAAATGCTGCTCAGCTAGGCCA
>UELV01003618.1:0-20508 GCA_900490015.1 Megastigmus stigmatizans | reverse complement strand
CTTCCGTCGTCGTTCGAGAGGAAGGTAAAGGACCGAAGCCAGGCTTCGTTCTCCCGAACGCGGCTCAGGCGCCCGCAAGAACGAAACCGCGCGAGTTGCAAAGAATCCAATAATTACAGCTTTTATCACATTACCTTCTTGTTTAATAAAAATAATATTCTCGTATTGTTTATCGTTTCTCGAATTTTTTACACAACTGGATTGTATTAAGAAATTAAGCTTTATCTTCATCTTTGCGAGGTCGCAGATCTCGGACGAGCGAAATATCACTTTTTTTTATTCATCTTTTGCGGAAGATTAAAAATTATACAAAAACAATCAATTCGTGATTCGTAAACCGTGCGTTTGCATATATTTGTGTAGCGGCTGTATCAAAAATAGAGAGCAAACGACGCGCGGCACCGCCATTGTGCCGCACTCATTTTATTGGAGACTCGCATCACACAAAATTTATCATTCATGCGAGTTCGCAACAAATATGCTTTTTTCGAGGGTCTTGCGGGTGCGCTATACGCGTAAGGCGCGAAAATATCATAGGAACAATATTTGGATACGACGTATAGCCCCCAGGGGAGCGCATTACATATGTGTGTGTGTATATATATATAGGAGACGCATCTTTGGTGAACGCGGCACTGAGAAAACGGAAGCTTCGCGCTAGCGATTTCGTTGCACTGCCTGTACATTACTGCTAGCTACTAATATTCTTTTTGTGTAAAAAAATTGGGAAAAGCTTTTTTTTTTCTATCGTCGTAGTTTCCAAGATGTATTCATCCCTTGCTCAATTTGGACTTTGAAATATATACATACATATATTTCAATAATTTGGAAAGACTCACTTATGTACGTATAAATATATGATACGCAGGGAATGTTTGTATATTACACTTCAAAAGTTTCTTTATATAAACATTTCAAAATAATGCTAAAGACGATATAAGGATGCGCAGTGTTAAAAACAAAAACTTACATTATAGACGCAGGTAATAGAAAGTTCACGAATTGAAACGGAAGCTTCCTTCTCCGTGCAATTTGGTATTCTTGCATATACATTACTAAGAAAAGTAGAAACGAAAAAAAATAGGTAAAAGGAGAAAATAGAAACACCGATTATACACATTCCTGATACAAAACGAACATTTCATTTCATTTTCTTTTTCTGTTACTTTTGTACGATTTTAAAAAGGAAAAAGAACGAGAGATAAATAATAAAAGTTTAAGAGCTACGCATCACAATGTGGTTTACATCGGGGAATTCGTCGTACAATCACCTTTACGATGACTGTGAAATAACAGCCTTTTGCGAGAAAATGGTTTTACGCGATCGCGACTTTATGAACAAAAAATAAAAACACCAAAGCGCGATCGCGACACACGTAAAATTATCAGTGATGTAAAATGACAATGATTGTGATTGATTGTGACCACGTCACATGGCTACTTAAGAAAATGATCGCTCATTTTATATACTATTTGGATTAAGGAGCTGGTGGGAAGAGTATTTTGTGTTTCGTATAATGTAATGTAATCGATTAAAAAATACGGTCATTTTGCATCTCTGAAAATTATACTACTAAGAGAGAACAAAACATATATGTCGAATCTTCGGTTTCCGTTGCGAAATTAACATTAATACCAGAAAAAACTCTGGTTTAAAATTAAAAAAAGTGTATAATTTAAACTAATTAAAAAAGACGAGTGAGATTGCGATCAAAACTTAAAATATTTTAAAAAATACAAGCGTATTACAGGTAAAAAATACACATCGACGAACGAAATGTATGTGTATGAGGAAAAATTACAAAAGAAAAAAAATGTATTACGAGTCAGCTGTTACAACACAACCAACATAAAGCTGTCGACGATCAACGAGCTACTTTTGTCAAGTTTTCGTTTTTTCTTTTACTTTAATAATGAGATTTTCCATGTTTCATTTGTTCGAGGTAAAAAGCAAATGCAAGACTATCAACGTGGATCACCTAGTGCGTATCGCTAAAATAAAATATAAGTTCCACGCTTATATCGTTTTTTCATGTGTTTTTTTTTTCGATCGTTTCACGACTTAATTAAAAATCGTACAATGATAATATTCATTCACACTGGTAGAACCCAAATAGTAACTAAACAAAGTGGTAATAGGAAAGAAGAAAATAAAGAAAAAAAAAAAGATAAAATAGAAATAAAATTAGGTCCGATTCGCTGCTAATCATCTAAGACTATGCTACATCACAATAAAAAGTATTATCATTGTGTTTTTTTCATATTATCAGTTTATACTTAAGACTAAGGCGTTTTGCGAATCCTCATGTAGTTCGCCTATTATCTACGGCGTTTAAAGATGACACATCCGATAGAAGTTTTTTCATTTCGTATTTTGTCTTTTCTCATTTCAAACACAAGCGTGATAAAATAAATATAGTATTATATTAAAAGCGATCTGTTTTTTTTTACCTGATATATAATAGTTAGAAAAAAGGTTTTTCTCTCTACACTTTGGCGTCGGTCGAATATCGAAGTGACTCGTTTATCATCGATGAGCATTGAAGACTTTATCGAAAATTATAACGTGAAGAAAAATCGAGATTAATCGATTGCGCGTTTACATTTTAGCATTTTGTTTCATTTCATCGACAAATATTTTTTGCTTCTTTCATTTTCAGTCTTATAAAGAATCTATGCTAACGTTCGTTGAGAGCAGTGATGTGGCTCGAAATACAGAGTTTTCGATATATATTTTGATTCAAACGATTTACAAGGCTTCATCGCAATTTTCTTCCGATTCTTTCGTTACGTTTATCGATAATACAGTTTTATCGAAATAAATAATTTGTATACGAGATTTTTGTTTGTTCAGGTAACGTTTTCGGTTCAAAAACGTTTGTATTTCGTGTGTATAATTGTGTATAAGGCGGAAATAGTACATTTCGACACGGGGGCGGAAGAGGATTATTTCACTCACGAGACGTTTTTCGGCCGAGCGAAGCGAGGTCGAAAATTCGAGTGAGGGAAAAATCCTCTTACGCCCTAGTCTCGAACCGTATTTTTCATCACGAGAGCCGTAAAGTCGCATCAAACATGCGATTTTGTGGTTAGAGTGACGAAAAAGTATGTTCTATACTTTTATAATTGACAAGTGATACTCGATTATTTTAGATTCTTACTTTTGTACATTAAACAACGTACGGCGATTCGTAAATGGAACTTATAAGTAAACCTTGCGAAATATCGGATAGCAATTTTTCGTCAACAGAGTACACAATAATGTCTGCTTTGTACATTGTATTTGCATTTTGTATACATACTTTGGAAACATCAAACTAGATACAGTGTAAAGTAATATCAGAATAATTTACATTCACAGCCAATAGTATTCTATCAGAACGAATTTTCTCTCTTTTAGTTTCGCATCGCCACGAAGGAAGAAAAAACCTCCTTCGAACGAGTCGAACTCACTCGCGAAAAATCAATATCAGATATGGCGTGAGGTTTACTCATCAACGTCGACTTTCAAAAATTCATCCGATTATAAAAATTCTATATGCACAATAACAAGACTCGACAATAATCATAAAAAAAAAAAGATTCTCGAAGGCACTTGTATCGATCGCCGACGGACCCTTTCGTACACATAACCGATTGTACAACAACTTTTTCGTTTCCCCATCCGAAAAGAAAAAAAAAATACTCCTCGTGTGCGCGTCCCTTGCTGCGAGTTTTACTTTGGCAATGACTAGGTCATACTCTATATCGCTATTATATATCCATCGCTTACAACGCATACAACATGTACAAACGATCGGTGTGTCCCAGCTCGCGGGATCAAACATTATGGCGTGCACACCAGCCTCGCTCATCGTCGTCTCGTCTCACCAATGGAAGAAGTAGAAGAAGAAGAAAAAACTGAAACGCGGCGGCTACAACAAGCGAGCCAACGACTAAAACTGAATCCTGTAGTTGCTGGGTCGTGGTATCGACCTGTTGCTCGGCTTGAGCATCGTCGGCGTGGGTGGTTGTAGGCAAGAAGAGGTCGAGGCCTCGCTCTTGGTGCTCATAATGCTCCCGGTGCTCTGTCCCCGTGACGACGAGGATGACTCGTGGGACTTTCGCGGCTGCTTGGCGTCCCCGTCGCTCAGTCTGCCGTACTCGAGGCCGTTGTTCCTGCGCGTCGTCGGGGGCGGTATCAACGATCTGCCCTGCGTTTCCCGGTGCTTCACCTCGAGGCCGCCGCTGCTCTTGTCCCCGAGTCGCTCGTACTCGAGGTGCTTCTTGTGTCCACCGCCGCCCATTATGCTCTCGGAGGACTTTTTGCGCCTGAGGACCTTGGCTCCGTCGAATCTCCCGTACTCTAGGGTACAATTGCCGGAGTCGCGCGAATTCTGACCGGGAGGCGACACCTTGAGGGGCTGAGCGGCTGCTGCTGCTGCTGCTGCTGCAGCCTCGAGGCCCGGGTCCGACTTCTTCCGCGTCTCCGAGTCGCTGAGTCTGCAGTAGCGCGAGTTCTGGGACTTGAGGGATCGCGGAGGCCTCGGCAGGGAGCTCGGAGGTAGGCTGCCGGCACGGCGGGGCTCAGGGAGGCCTCCCGGTCCGGGGCTAGGGCTCGGCTCCTGCATCCGCTGCCTCTGGGAGCTGCGGCCCTGCTTCTCCAGCAGCATCATGTCCTCGGGCTTGCCGTCCGAGAGGCGACTCTTGAATCGCGAGGCAGCCGCGGCGAACTCGAGGATGCCGGAGGCTGCCTCGGAGTTGCCGGCCGAGTCGTCGAGCAGTCGGCTCTTGCTGGAGGCCGTGCTCGAGCCGCCCGACGACTCTACACCCGCCAGTAGTGGCTTGGGTATTTTTCCTTTTCGCGACGTAGCGCCTGGATTAGAGAATCCTGGAAAACAGCAAAGTGCCCGCTGAAAACAGAAGAAGAGAGACCACCCGATATTTGGCTGTAGGTTTGGATCTGACAGGGGGGGAGTCTGACTTTCGTCGGATATCGGGGCAAATATCGATGTACTCTCTCTTCTTCTGGTCTCGGGGGTGGTGGAAGGGAGAGAAGCTGATTTCGTGCTCTGTGAGGAGCTCGAGAGACGCTCGGGAAGAGAGGGTTAGTGACACGCCACACACACGGCAAAGTGCATGCGCACGCAGGATTTTTCGGATGAGGAGGTTTTTGGGGCTTACGGGACATCTTTTTCTCGCGGGGATCGTCCCGTTATAGAAATCACGAGTTTTCCGTCTCAAGATCCGAGGCTGCACCGAGTTAGAAATAATCTGACGATATTCTCCGTTGACTACGAAGGAGAGGCAATCTTTAAATTGTGACGGCAAATTTAAGAGACGTTACTCGTTTGGAAGTTTTAGAAATTGAAAATTGAGACTCAAAATTAAAACAGAAAATCCGTTATTTCTTGATGGGAACCCCCTTCCAATGTTTTTGTGTAAAAAATGTTCTAATGAATACAATAATGAAAAGCATACACTACAAATAAAAGAACACATGAACGTCACAATGAAACCTGTTCACGAATAAATTTCATAGTACATTTTTTTCAAATACCGTGTTGAAATGATAAGGATTTAGTAGGATGACGTTGATATTAGCAAGTTTTAATTAATGCCGGTTAATGGTTACGTTTCATAAAACCCACTAACATGACATGAGTGATTGTGATTAGTTGGTAGGAAAAAGAAAAACATCAGTATTATGCCAATGTCAGATAAGAAAAAAATAACACTGAGAGAATTTAAGAGATTGCCTTTCGGAGATTCTCTGCATTTTAACTAAAAACTTCAATCACAACATTCTATTACAAAGTTTTTAGTTAAACTAACTAAAAGTATTTTAGATTAACTTTTAAGTTATTATTGATAATTTTTTACTTACTGTACGTAATAAATAACTAATGTAAAATATTGTGAGGATTTTTATTTATTGTAATTCTTAAAGAGATAAATAAATTATAATAATTTAACATTATTTTACAAATATATTTTTTTTTTTAGGTTGTTATCCTTCTAAGAAGAAACATAATTGTCTTTCTATGTATTTTGTTTTGGAAGCCAATAATTAAAACTACTTTAAGCAGTATAAAATTAATTTAATAAATCAATTAAAAATAGTATGCTATCAGTGACAATATCGGAGTACGATTACAATTAACAATTTAAAATAACTAAAATATAATACATTTTTTTAATAACTAATATAGATAAATGATTAATAAAATTTTGATGTTTTGATTGTCAAATAATTTTAATAAGAACACAAATACAATTTAATCTAATTATGTCAAAAATAGTTATGATAATAAATACTGTTACATTAAAATCAGCATAAAATTTAATTGAGCTAACTAAAAATTTTGTAAATGTACTAAATTCGCAGTACAAGTAAAACACATTTCAAATATTCTAATATAAATCATTTCAATTGTAAAAATTCTCTCAGTGAATGAATAATAAAATTAAATAAAAACGCACAAACTATTGTAAATCGGTCAAAAATAAAGAAAAGTCTGAATCGAGAGCAGTTAACGTGAATGTGTTATTGACGCGAATTTAAATGATTACTATGTACATATGTAATAAATTATTGTTTACTGCTCTCGACCAATTTTACTTCTTCTATGCACACAACACAAACGCAATGATACCTTTATCTGCCCTGTAATAGTTTTGTGATCTGCTGCAGCTATAATTCGCAAGTGACACGAAAATTCGATTCTATTGTTTTCAGAAAAATAGTAAATCTACCCGTTATAAACTTGATTTCAGCCACAAAATGTTTGAGATTCAAATGTATCAAAAATATTTATCTTTATCTTCACTATACCTTAGAAATCGCAAACTAAATAGTTAATTCTAATTTGAATATGACTTTAAAGATGAAAAATGATGATAAAAAAAATTAATTTTCTTATTTAGAATTACTACTTGCTATTTGGAGTATAAAATAGTGATAATAAAGGTGAAAGTTCACATAAAAAGGCTATCATGAACATATTTATGCTTGAGAAAAATTAACGCATGTAGAAAAAAAAAATTATGTGGCTATCATTTAAAAATATTAAAATTGACTGAATGTATGCGTAGATGAACGATGACTGTGTGGTTTCGCGCGATGAAACAGTGAGTGCTACGCAGTAGAAATTCTTCCTACCTTGCTGAGTAACTGAGAATCGAGTTCTTTAAGCTGGTCGTCAAGACTTTTATTGGTTTGCTCAAAACTCCCTTGTTTCCTATACTTATAACTGTCTGTCACCCCGTATGACGCTGTGCTCCCGTAGCCGCTGCCACCACCCAAGACACTACTCACTGCAAAATACAGATTCAGTTGATTAAGTTATTAAATTGTTAAGCTGATTAAATTATCTATAATTTTAAATTGCACAAACTAAAAAAAAATAATAAATTTTCAGTGTTTTTAATTTATTTAATATATTTAATGTAACAGAAATCTTTTAAATAAAAACATCCCATTTGATTAGCTATTCTATTGAATCGATTAAAAGCAACATTACTTAAGTAGTGCAGATATAGTTGTTATTCATTTATATTCCTTGAAACTGATAATACCAAGATTATTTTTCATCAAGTATGATTTGCACAATATGAGGAGAAATAAAAAAAAAGTGTAAAAGTTTCTCACAAGAACTTACCTAGCTCTGGAGTACCGGTAAGAGCCGTGTGATGGTCTGCTGATGTACTGGAATGTGAAGAGTGGGCTGCTGGATAACTGCCTACGCCGCTGCTACTACTGCTGTCCTTATCGTACGTGTGCTTTTGAAGCACACGGATCATAGCATCTCTTTCAGCCAACTTTGACTCCAGATCTTTCATTCTATAAAAAATACGTAAAAAAGAACGTAGAGTGTAAAAACATGATTCAAATAAAATTAAAAATTGAAAACTTAAAGCTTTTATTGATTATTACCTAGACTCTAGATCGGCCAATTTTTTCTGTGCAGCGTGCACTTCATCCATGTGTCTCATTTTTTCAGAACGAGCTTCGGCAATCAATTTTTCTGCATCTTGACTCGTTTTCTCAAGAGCAGCAATTTTGGCATCCCTATGGGAAGGAAATTTTTAAATTATACAATTACATAATAAGAGAATTTCTAAATAATGTAATTTTATGTTTTCTACATTCAGTGAACAAGCTAGTTTTTAAATCTTTATGTAACACAGGGAATGACTTAACGAATATGGCATTGCAAACTATTAAATAGCATCAAAATGTGGTATAACAATTACCAATTAAGAATAAGTAGCAGAGATGGACTTACTTTGGAAGACTAGCGGCATCGATGGCGGCCTGGCGCAGAGCACTTTCCTCGAGATAGCGCTGCTCCCACTTGGCTACATCGCCCTCAAGCGACATGATTTTCTCGTCGCGTTCGCGCAGCTTGCGCTTGAGGTCAGTGATACTCTCGCCGTTGGAGGATGTATCGTAGCCGTTGAATCCATTGCCACCGCCTTCTCTTAGTTCGCGTTCCAGTTGACCACGTAATTGACGCTCTGTCTCCTCGCGTCTATCGCTAGACGCTTGTAGAGAGGAAAGAGCACGTTGCAGCTGACCTACTCGTTCAACGTAGACTTGCTTCTTTCGGCACTGTTGATTGCGACGTTTAAATGAAAATTTATTATCAGAAAAAGATCTATCTAGTACGACTTGAAAAGAAAATTAAATTTTTAAGCAAAAAATTGCGATTGTACAAAGCTAGCTATATTTGCACGAAACAATTGCAGTACGTTAATCAATTGTTTTTTTAAAGCAGTAAGAATAAAAAATATTTATATTTTAATTTTTTATAGTTGCTAATATCAAAAGGATTACCTCTTCTTCTAAACGCACGACGTTGCCCTGCGCATTAGTGAGAGCTGTATCCAAAATATCAATATGTGTTCGTTGTTCCTGTAAAGTTGCTCGCTGTGCAGCTAATTCGATTTCCTGTCGTTCCTTAGCTGCTGCTAACTCCTTGGCTAAAAAAGCATATTCATCGTATCAATCATTTAATTATAAAAAATTGCTGAAGATATGAAATAATATTTTTAAAACAGCTTAAAATAACTGCAATTTATAAAAGTGCTATTTAATCATTATTAGAAAAAATTAATTAATAATTACTTTGCGTAATAAGCTGCCCAATAAATAATTCCTTCTGTGTAAGCTCCTTTCTCATAGATTCAACAGTGAGGGGACTCTCGGTACGTGAAGAAAGCAAATCGATTTGATCCCTCAGAGCGCGATTTAGTTCCGTTAGTCGTCTGCAGTCACTCTGCAGTCGAAGACGCGCTGCGCGCTCGAGCTTTTCTCGACGTTCGCATGAAGCCGCAAGTTCTTCGTGAGCTCGGTGTACTTTCGTTATTTCCTGCTCCAACTGTTGTGATTTAGCGACTTTTTTGTAGCAGCGTTCTAATTCAAGTTTCAAGGCACTGTTTTCTTGTATAAGAATTTGAATCATTTCTGAGGTTGGCCATATCTCACCAGTCGTCGTCTCGAACTCTTCTCTACCCTTTGTTTGAGGTCTGAAAAGATTTGTTTGATAAAGTAAAGGGAAACAAATCTATTGTTCGCGTTTTTCATTGTTTATATTTTGAGAAGCGAATCGTTCTATAAAAGTAATCATTATTACCGTGGAGATGTGGTTCGTGGATCATAATTATCGATATCAGTTTTACTGAGCCTTGATAAATCTGGTTGAGATCTAGATAATGTCAACTTTTCAGTAGGTCCTAAGAGTCTGTGTTTACTCTTCATAGGTATTAATGTTGTAGTATAATTAGGTGGTGGTCTATCTTCGTATTCGCTTTGTTTTCCTCGGTCACCTTCTCTCATCCTCATATCTATGCTACTATCATTATTCGTTAGTTTACTGTATGAAGGCACTTTAACTTCTTTTGCAAGGTGTTTTAAAACCTGAATAAATACACATGAAATATTAGTATTAAATATTTTTTAAACTTTAGGCTAACTGTTAACAAATAGATAACTTTGGTCATTTAAAATACCTGTGATTGACTAAGATAATCATCAGGAATATCAGTAATCTCTTGACAACCACCAGTACCAGTATTTTCATAGAGATGTTCATCGTGAGGTAAGCTAGACAGGGATTGAATTGTTGGGCTGTTTGAATGGCCTTTGCCTCCACCTTCACAGTACAGATAACCCATATCACCATGTTCTCTTACTACACCTGATAATCTGCAAAGACAAATTATTTTATTAAATAAAGTACTAGAAATACAGGAATACACAAGGTGCAACTGATTTAGATTATTATAATACCTTGAAGATGGCATCCACGAATTTTCTTCATTAGCATTGTGGATAATAAGAGTATTGTATGAACTGGTTGACACATCAAGGCTACTCCTATTAGATCCAACACTTGTGCGATTACTGAGATTGTCTTTTAAACTGTTTCTATTCGAACCATTGATACTATCTTTTAAACTGTTTCGATTGGAACCATTTAAACTCTCTTTTAAACTGTTTCTGTTTGAGCCATTTAAACTTTCCTTAAGACTGTTTCTGTTTAAGAGATTTCCCTAGAATATTTTTTATTTTATTGAAAAATAATTAATTTACTTTATTTATTATTAAATATATTAAAATATATATACCTGAATGTTTGGTATATTCTCTTTATGACTGGATGACCTCGAAGGACTATGTTGCTGATTTTCTTGTCCTTGTGGTTCTTGTCGAGCTGTATGCCTTATAACATATCGTTCTTCGTTGCTTAAATTTTCGTTCGATGTGGAAACATCTGTGTCACTACCACTTAAACTCTGTGGTAACCCCCCTAACATACAAGCAAAGTTATTATAATGACTTTTCATTTTTTTGGGTTATTTAACAGATTCACCATAAGGTTAATAAATGTATCAAATATATCATACCTATTTGAAAATATTATAATCTATCAAAATATAAAATTTTAAATGTAAAATCAAAAGAAAATAATCAAAATTGATTGAAAAATTTATACTTTTTTGCATTTAGCACAATTTAAAATTAGATATAGAGACAATATATTATTCAGTGATAATTCATTCTGTTGAATCAGTTAGAAATTGAAATTAATTAAAGTTGATTTACCTTGGTTTGATAATTGCTTTCTTTGTATATTACTATTTGCAAAGGGAAGAAACCGCCCAGTTTGCTGAAGAGAACTCATGACGTTATGCATTCATTTAAATTCTATTTCTCGAATCTGCAAGAACCAGAAATAATTGCTTCAATAAAGAACCTATTAGTATATATAAAACTGATGACTGGTATGAGAAAAATTCATATCTATCTTTGTTAATAATATCTTGGCACTTAAATCTCCGGGTCATTGTGTTTGGATTTTTGCTTTGAACTAATGATTACATCACCTGATCTACAATATGTATATGTGGATTGAAAGCAGATTTTTCTTTGACCAGATAAGTAAACACACTATCTTAATATCTGTTTTATCATACATATTTGTTTTGAAAATTCCAAGACAAGAATATTACATACTCTCAAAATGATAATATACATTTATCAAAAAGATTTGACATTTTTTATTTAAACATTTTCTTTGTTGTTAAGGAAATACTAAATTTATGTTTACCAATTCTATTTTTGTATTTAAATTATGTTGCCATAAAATTAATGACTGTTTTCTAATACAAATATTATCACACTTAACTAAAAAAATATAAATCCAAGTAATTATCTCACATAGTATATATCCTACTTTATAATCTAAATGTTTAAAAGCTTAAGTCATTGATTTTCAATTCAAATTAAAAATATATTTTTAATAAATATTTTAATCATCTGTATATGTATATATTCTTCTTAGTAACAAGAAAAACCCACTGCATATCATGAATTCTTTTTATTACATTTCTTAACATTAAGTGGATTCCAGAGTAACTTAGTCAGCATATTTGACTTTGATATTTAAGTAAATATCCAATGTAAATTCAAATAATTTCTCATCAATTTCAGTGAAAACTTGGAGACAACTCCTGTTTCTGATTAATATAAATATAACTTTATCAATACATGTACACTTTAAAAATTTCAATACATAAACGTATATTCATACATCATGATCATAATTTTCTCATTTCAAACGCAATTCTATTCAAAACCAAGAGAACAGTTTCCAAGACAAATTAATTTAATCCAATTCCAAGATTGAGCAAAAGAATAGATTGCTCCTAATTACACTATATAGCGGTACTTTCAGAACAATCTTAAAAAAAATTACACTCTCACGCTAATATGCCGAGCGCAACGTATATTATAGCAAGCACATTGCGGAGCGATCGCACACCTTTTGACTAACAGCTAAAAAATGCTCAAGACCATCACCTTCTCTTCCCCGAATCAACGAAAAAGGGCACACAACACATCAGGGAATCACTTTCACCGCGCGATACATACAACTCTCCGCATTTCCCAAATTCCAAAACACCTCTCGCGCATAACTTACTTCCATTCTGCGGCCTACAGCCTCTCCGCGACACTAATAATCACGACACGAATGCTTCTGCGATCCCATATAGTTACACATATTTTCACGCACTTGTGTGCTCCTAACGCATTTACGCATTGCGGTTAAAAAACACACACTCGCTCGCGCGATCGCGAAGAGGAATAACAAATTGATAAAGCAGTGGGAGCTCGATGAGAGAACTAGTGTGTGTTGGCCGTGTAAAGAGTGACCAAATAACAGATTGGATCCGCATCTGCCGAAGAGACTCTTTGTTGGAGAACAGAGCGAGAAAGAGACACAGCTGCACTCCGGTCGGAGGAGAGCGCATAGCTTGACGAAAGAGAGACGGAGACGATGAGAGAAAGGAACTGAGGCAGCAGCAGCAGCTGGCCCCCAGAAAGAGATCTCTGGATTGGAGGGGGAAGAGAGGCACGCGCGCGCGGCTGCAACAATCGGAGTCAGTGTCAACACTCTGGAATGTTGATAATCGGAAGATATCGGCCTCGCTCTGTCTCTCTCGCACTCCTGCGTATATTATACACCCGCCGACGAGCTATGGTTGCGTGAGTTACGAAACCCTTCATTTCGTTTAATCCGCAGTACGTCTCGTACATACCGCTACATATTTTTCGGTTTGTGTTTATAGGAAGCTCTCGCGGTCAGTTTGGGCCTTTTAAACTTTAAAAGGGGAATTTTTTGTTTTGATTTTGGACGAGAGAGCCCTTTAACTTTACCCTCTGTGCAAAAGTTTAGAATTTTACCCAAAAGGATAGATCGGTAGGCAGTGTAGAAGGGGCTGTTAGGTATAAAGTAGATAGGCTGTACGTTGTCTTTCTTTTGGCTCTCTTCGTTTGCAGGTCTTGGCGAAAAAAAAGAGGAGCACCGCGGAGAGAGCAAATACGCGCATGTAGAGGACGGAATGCCAGAAAAGCGAAAGTCTCTCACGTGGACCAAAATATGTTTATGGCCGAAGGTAGCAAAATCAAAAGCAAGGAAGGAGGATGGCACCTACGTGCGCGTACATATGCGAGAGAGAGACAGATTTCTTTATATAAATAAACAAGTTGGCCAGTCGAGACTCGAGACAGAGAGAGAAGGACCTATACAACGCGACACGACGGTCGACGGAGAGTAGTTGCACACACATGTGCACACTCACACCAGAAAGACGTATAGCTCGCGCGCACTTACATACACACATACACAACACACACACACACACACTCACACACACAGAGAAACGAAAATTCCACAATCCACACTTCCTAGCCTCTTTTATAATTATACCGTGTAACACGTAACGAACATAACGATGAGGTTTCTTTTGATTTTCATTAGATATGCGCATCTCCGATTGACCCTGTCTCAAAATGTGTGTGTTTGTGTGCCTATGAGCCTATGTCTATATGCATCTCTAATTGTACTCACGCGATTCGAGGAGATGATGAGGGATGAGGCACGGCGATATATCTGCGGGCCGGAGTTTTATAACGTGTGTCCGTGTCCGTGGTGTAGCTTTTGCGCTTCGACCGTGCTGCGGATATCGGGGAAAAAAACTTTTTTAACGTGCCCTCGGACTCCCGAACTCCGCGCACACGAGAAATAAAAATCCCTTCTGCTTAGCGCATTCCTCGCCAGAGGGCGAGAGCGCCAGGCTTAGATAGACTCGGCTCGACGGCTCTCGACTATGCTCTCGAGTGAGAAGGAAAGATATAGAAAAAGAGAGGGAGCGAGTAGATGGTGGCGGAGAAATGAGGAGAAAAGGACGGGGAGTACAGTAGTACAAGTCTGTACACGATATGACCGTGATGGCGCCGCGCGATGGGAAATGTCGGAACGCGAGCGAGAGAGAAAGAGGGAGACGGCTAAACGGGGAAAGAGAGGGCATACTATGCCTATACATACTCCGCGTACCTATATGATATACATGCGTACATGTGAGATAGAGAAAGAGAAAAATGCACAAGTAAAATAGAGAGATACCGGATAATGCGCGAAGCGGTCGACTACGAGATAGGAAAAAGGATGAAGCAGGAGAAATTAAAAAAGCTCCGTAAAAGAATGAAAACGGCATATTTATATAGAACGTGTGCAACTATCTGAAGAAAACTAAAATTGATATTAGTAAGTATGGAGTTGGTTGATTACTTGCAGTATTAAAGTTGAAAAGCGAAAGGAAGTGTAAAGGAAAAATAATAAAATGGAGACAAAGAATTTAAGATTTAGTGTTTTACCATTTGTACATTCATTTTTCGGGCTTACGCGGTACAATATGTAATTTCTTCGCATTTCTACTTATCTTTTTGTTGATTGATGACAATAATGACGCGCAACAGCTGTGAGGCAAAGAGTACAAAGGATTGAATTCATCTTATGCACGGCATTCTGGAAAACATTGATGTTTATTACAAAATGGACTTTTTTATTTGTCGTTTACCTTTGCTCTTAAAATTATATTTTTTGATACCAAAACCTACTTACTGTATCAAATTATTTGATGTATTTTTTTGTATTGAATATTTTATCACAATTTTGTATTTCCTTACAGTTTTTAACTAAAAATATTTATTAGTAACTTTTTCTCTTACGCCATCATATAAATATATTTTACATAAATTTATAATTTCTAAGAAATAAGAGTTGTATTCCACATCTGAATTTTGAATATAACGGACATGGAACGCGCCACTTTCAGCGAAAGAATAAACGACTGCTGGTATAACAGAATCATTAGAAAATCTAGGATTCGTATAAATTGAAGACGATTTTCATCAATAATCTAAATTGTTTAAATTTAAAAACAATCATTTACATATTTTATCGTTAAATTGCCAAATCTAAAGTAGAATTTTTATAAAATGCTGTTGCATAATTTAAATCAACTTCACCGGCGCAGTTGACTGTCAATTCTCACAATAGTGAGTATAGACAGCACCGGTTGCACCGCTCGGTTTCATTGATACGCGCGCTATTGTTTAGGCAGATCGGATTTTGTTGTTACTTTTTTATAAATAATTTCATTCTTTGTCAAAATAATTATCGATCATATTCTAAGAAGTTAGGTATGCTCTTTAATATTTTGAAAATGTATTATCGTGTGCGTTGTTTAATCTCGTATCTTGTGGAGCGGATTGTGAAGAATACAATTAGTCGAAAATCAATTTTTCTTTGGAAGGTGCGGTTATTTAATAGTGGTTAAGGTTATTTTAAGGTGATGTGCGACTCTCGGAAAGATTCCTTACCGGTAGTGTCCGTAATTTCGTATTGAACAAAATATATAAAGATAGCTATTAATTTTCGGAAAAAACGCTCTGTTACGACAAAAAAATTAAAGTTATCTACCTGCATCATCCACGCATATATATAGATATACATGGTAATGCAAATCAAGATGGCATCTCCCATACACGTAGGTAAGAGTAGAAAACTTTTCTTTTTTTCGTTGAATTTCGAAAAACACGCTCTGTTACGATCTCAGAAATGATGTAAGCATTATGTCATTGCAGTTTCATAAAATTCCATGCAGGATTCTCGGAGATTTTTTTCCTCGAAAATTTTGATATATATATTTTGTTCAATACGAAATTACGGACACTACCGGTAAGGTAGGAATCTTTCCGAGGGTCGCACATCCCCTTAACGTATTTGTATTTGGTCCAAGTTTTTACACAATAATATATTCTTTTTTCACTTTAGATATACCTAAGTGCGAATGAAGAAGTGTATAGGTTTGGCTCTTACAATTCTACTTTTATTTTATATTGGTGAGTACACAATATATTTCTATTTTAGTATATTTTAAATGCCTGATTCAGAGTGACGGTCCTTGAATCATGATTCAGAGTGAAGCGCCTTGAATTATAACAATAATTAAAATAAAATAGCCAATGTAATCATAAATATTTAAGCATATAAAGGTATTTAATAAATGTGTGTTGAGATAATATTAAACAATTTATTTTTTGGTATCAGAGCCGTTAAATTCGATTCACCGACAGTCCGTAAAATAAAAAAAAATCTAAAATGAGCCATTTGACTGTATATAAGATCGAATTTTACAAACTAAAAACCGTACGAAAAATAAGATTTTACGTCTACAATACAAAAAAAAAATTGTTCGTTACACGGCCGTAAGATTTCACGTAAGTGAATACAAAGTGAAAGTTTTATACAATTTATATATTATATTGTATATAGAAATATTTGAACATAAAATTGTGTAACCAACAACTGATAATCTAAGAATTTTTCTATCAACTATATATATTAGCTACTTTCATAATGGTAGATAATACAAGATACTTACTTACTGGTTGATGGTAAATAGTGAGTACTAGCTGGTACAATGTTTTCGAATACTTGGTATGTTATATTCCAGAATGTTAGCAAATATGCTTATACTTCCACGTTTGACATTTACCTTGAATCCTAAAAAAGGACAATTACTAAAATTGTCCAGTTTAGTTAAATCCCTGAATACTGAAAGTGCTAGTGACAAGCTTGTAAGATACTTTTTCGTGCATAGTCATAATTTAATTTTAGGTAGGTAAAACATGGCTGATAAGCTTAACAAGTTCTTATTATTCATTATCATCTATAAATGATATTTGTAATTTGTGTTGGAAAACATCTATTAAATAATATATTTTTATTCAATATTTCTTACAGGTGCACATACTCCTGGCTTTACAATAGGAAACTCAATAAATACTTCATTAAGAACCATGAGTGGAGAAGGAGATACAAATCTTACTATTTCTTATGATGATCTTTTAAAAGCACAAAAAGATAATACTCTAATCATAGATGTTAGGGAAGATTCAGAAATACAAGAAACAGGCAAATTGCCAGGAAGTATACACATCCCAAGTATGTTTCGTTTTTATAATAAATCATATAAAATTGGAATTTTATTACACTTAGTTAAAGATGTATAATTTTTATAAAGGGTTGCTAAAAGTTTTTGTTTCTATTCTTTCCATATAAAATATTACTACCATAAAAATTATAACAATTTAAAGAGAGACAAATCAAAATTTATGAATTATATTGACATACATATCTATCAATTGTAGATAAATTAATGGAAATAATATTGCAAAAAAAAAATGTTTTATTCATGATTATTTACTTTTATTAATAAATTTTTAATGAATCCATGATAAAATATGAAGTTTTATTTCATCATGAATTAATTTGTCGACTATGTAATTGTCAAGTTATATTTAAATTTTTATCTCACTGAAGCTTCATATGGTCAGAATAGAGGCAAAAAGAAAAGTCACTTCTTCAAAGACAGTATATAAAAAGGTGATAATTATAAATATGTAAACATTAAGTTGATGTTTTATAATTTTGTTTTTAGTGGGTCAAGTTGTAAAAGCATTAAGTCTTCCAACTGAAGAATTTGAAAAAAAATTCGGTGTCAAGAAACCATCTTATGATACCAAGATTATTGTAAGCTGTAGATCTGGTCGCAGAAGTGCATCAGTTCAAGCAGATTTATTGAAATATGGATATAAAAAGTATGTATTTTACAATAATCAATAATAAAAATTATGTTGTTTTAATATTGTATTATATTTGCATTGTGTTTTTAGCATATTAAACTATGTAGAAGGATGGCTTGGATGGAGTGAGCACCAAAATTAATTAATTAATTAATTAAATAAATGAAATACATAATACTTTTTTATAAAACTATTTATTTACAACAATAAATGTATTAAAATGTTTTTACAGTGTATTTTTTACTTTTATAACACATCTAAATTATTTACAACGCATTTTAAAATAAATTAAAAATGAAGATATGAATTTATTTTAAATAACCATTTGTGATTTTCTTATCTTATATACATGTATGCAGTGAAAACTTATTTTCACTAGTAACAGAGAACCTTTGCTGTCAGTTCAAAATTTTTACAAACTAATATTAATTATTTTTTATTTTGCTCTTGTGCAAGTTTATGAGTTATCATTTCTCTGAATTGTCCTAATATTAGATTTTCTCTCTTTTGTCTCTCCTCTTTACTGAACATTGCAAGTGCTCGCTTTTCATCAGCTGAGTAAATCTGGTTCTCTTTACGAATACGTACAGCTTCCATGCGCCGGTGCCTATATAATATAAAATATATTTTAAAATAGAATTAGAGAATTCAAATTATACCAATTTTAAATTTAAATTATTACATATGAAATGATCTATAACGCACCTGCTACCACTCATAACATATCCCACTGATTCGTAAGATGCTATTTCATCTGATGTCAAACCAATTTCTCCTCTTCTGGGAATTCGTTTTCCTTCAGCAACAAAGGCTGCCATAGCAGCACCTTCTCCAGGCAATAAAGCCTTTCCAAAATCTTTTGCTGAAAGTGTGACATGTTGCTTTTGAACAGGACCAACGACACCTTCTTCTCCACTGTCATCAGAATTAGAATTTTTCTTTATTTTGGGTTTTGTGATTATAGCATCTTTTTCGACCCATTGCTCCTCTTCATCCGAACTACTGTCTGAACTACTGCTGGAGTACTTCTTCTTCCTCTTCTTCTTTTTCTTCTTCTCTTTTTTTATTTTCTTTTCTTTCTTCAACTTCTTGCTTTTCTAAGTAAACAAATGGAATCAAGAGGTTAGTTAGAGATATCGAGTTGAAATTTAAAGGAATGAATAAAATGATTACCTTTTTCTTTTCCTTTTTCTTTCTTTTTCGATCATTTTCACCATTATCATTCTTTATTTTACTGGGAAGTTCAACTTCATCATCAGTGCTATAATTATAATAAAATTATAATTTTTTATAGTCTTATAAAAGAGAATAATTTAAAATTAGAAAGAGTACTTATGTCAACTGTCAGATTGACACTATTATTAAGAGACTGTAAGACCGATAAAATAGTACATTTCGACACGGGGGCGGAAGAGGATTATTTCACTCACGAGACGTTTTTCGGCCGAGCGAAGCTCAGTCGAAAATTTGATTGAGGGAAAAATCCTCTTACGCCCTAGTCTCGAACCGTATTTTTCATCACGAGAGCCGTAAAGTCGCATCAAACATGCGATTTTGAGGTTAGAGTGACGAAAATATATTTATTAGTTAATAATAATTTAATTTACTCTTCTAATTGAGTTGGAGATTTTTCGTAATGTCCATTGGAAATTCCTCGTAATCCAATTTTTTCTCGTTCTTTTAATCTATCCATAATTTAGTTGTAGTAGGAGTAATATTTTGATAGAATGATGCGTTGCAATCAAAACATAACCTATTTCAGATGTACGGCATCCCGGGTTCAACAGTCAACTGCAACGAATATAGACGCGTGCGTAGAGTCGATGCGATACCAAAGAATATATAGAAATACTTCTAGAAGGCCAGAGCGGCTGATTTCGTGAAGCCACTTTCGGATCCCCTATAAGGTAGGCGGCAGCGCGCTCGCGTTCTTGTAGGTTTTATCGCTGGTGATGATCCTCTCGGGCAACCTACTATGCCCTATGCCGGAGGTGGTCAAGGTGGAAGGAAAAAAACGTGAAAATCTAAAAAATAATCTTTATTAGATTTGGTTCTATCAAGTGCATGTACTCGCTGTTGCAGCTCGAGCACGACTGACTGGTGGCCAACATGGCCGCTCGCTTCTCTCGCGCGTCTTCACTCTCTCTCTCACACTCGTTGGGTTTCCCCCACTCTGACTGGTGGGCATGTATGATACATGTATATATACATTACGTATATATACACGTATAATACTGTATATTAGAACTGTTTTTATATACCGTATGTATAATGAGGGGCTGGACACTTAAAAAGGAACAGAACACAAAACACAAGATTAGTATTGGTTAATATATTTATAGATATGAAGAACAAGATCTTGTGTCTTGTGTTTAGAGCTATATAGATATACTAACCAATGATAATCTTGTGTGTTGTGTTCTGTTCCTTTTTAAGTGTCCAGCCCCTAACTTTCAAGTAACCTAAACAACAACTTCTCTAGAATTTATGTTACGATCACCTACGACAATTTTTAATCATATTAATAC
>UELV01003616.1:0-17024 GCA_900490015.1 Megastigmus stigmatizans | reverse complement strand
GTGCGCGCGCACCTAAAATGACGGTTAAATACGCTGTAAAGCTACTAAAATTTTTTATCCGCTGTTGGCCGTTGGCGCTATTTGCATCCATCTGCTCAATCTGCTGGTCCCATGATTGATGATAAAAGTAAAATTTGACGGTATCTTTACCAAATTTACCGTCATAGTCCAGGCCTTATAAATCATAAAAAAGAAAAAGCTAAGCCAATGAAGATACCTATAGACCCTAATTCGGTGTAGTCGCTCGCTGTTGACTCGGCGGGGCAACCGGGGGCACCACAGCTATAGTAGCTGTGCACGCGAGACACGAGAGTTCGAAAGCGCCCGCGTCTTTCCGTGGCAACGTCGCAATTCATTCGACATCCCGCAGTCGACGCGAGAAAGAAAAAGAAGGAAGAGCGAGCGAGAAACCCGCGCGTCGGCCATTTTGTGATACCTCTACATAAGAAACCCATCATCACATATTCGCTTTTGCTTCTTTGCCTGTGCAAAAGAGGCTTGCATTCCCCCACCTCCGGATAAATTGAAAACAAGCGAAGGTCGACGCCGTGTGTGCGGACCGCCCGAGGATCTTCGTCGGTCCTGGCCGTGTGTTTCTTTCATTAATCAAAACCGCGTCAGTCAACTTCAAGCCGGACGAAAATTCGCGCGGACCGAAGATCAAGCCCATGGCCGTGAGCGAAAACAGCACCGCCTCGTAATCATAAATTTTTGGTTAGGTGCTCGCTCGTACTCTAGCTCTCGCTCTACGCGAGTATACTTATATTCCCTCGCCGATCTTGCGTGTCAGTGTGCGTGAGCGAGATAGAGTGAAAACGCGTCGCCGACTACCAGCGATATACCTGCAGACCAAGGGAATAGAGATCGAGCAAGAGACAAAAAGGACGTGTGGGCTGTTAAAAGTAAGTAAAGTAGAGTAGCGCCCGAGCAGCGGTGAGAGGAGCCCCTCCGTCTCGGTGACCACTGAGCGCTATGATAAAAAAGTAACGCGCTACTCGCCCTCTCGATCTTGATGATCGTACGTAGGTTCGTACTCTCTCTCTCGCAGCCGATTATTGTTCGCTTAGCGAATTTTCGCGGGGCGGTAGCAGCAGCAACATCAGCTTTCTCGCGGCTGTCTAATTGTGTCTCCGTAGTCGCTCATTTATCTATTTGGCCCCTTGATTACGTTGACGGAAGAGGTGTTGTTCCGCGAGAGAGGCTATGGTCGATGTTTAGCCGCGACTGCTGGGAATGCTGATGTTGCCCCCGCCTCGGGACTTTTCGCGGACGTGTCGTCGCTTGCTCGTGGAGCGGCTTCGCCGCGGCCACGCGATTATGCAATCCCCCGTTGGCTTTCGCCTGATAACGACTCGCGGCAGTGGTTTCGTTGCGAGTTTCTCGGTGCATAACCTATATAATTATAACCTTACATGTCAACAGGATGGAACTTGATTGCTCTAGATTGATTGAAGGTGCGCGTAATAGATTGTTTAGACCTTTTAACGTCTTCACTGTTTATTTATTGAGTATGGTTTGTTCGCCGTTCGGCCATACTTTGGCTTTCGATTTATTGAGGACCAGTTGTTTTGGATGAATATGATTGTGTTTTGTCAAATGATGTGGGACTGAATTTGAGTATACTCTGTTAGAAATGTTTTAAGAGCACTTATTTAGAGTTTCGCGAGAAAAAGTTAGTAGTTCTGAAAAGTGTGGATGCACTTGTTTGATGTCTGATGCAATTGTATAAGAGATTGACTGCTAGCTAAACTTTTTATAATTATGTGAAAATTGTATTGATTGTTCTTGTTTTATATCATAGTGGTGTCAGTGATAAAGTAGCAACAAAATAACTGACAATGGATGTTGGTGGAGACTTGACCCTACAATGGGTGGAGGAGGTGGGCAACGTTATTCACGAAGAGGTGATATGTGGCCTCGAAGCAGAGTTGGATGCTCCTGTAGAAGAGGTAGTCGGAGCATGCGAAGAAGTCACTGTAGAGGAGACAGTGGAATCTGTTCCACAGGATTCCACTGCTATAGCGGATACAGAGATCCTAATGGTTCCTCAGTCAAGTGACATGGAATCTATATATATTGTTCCACAGGATCAAGGCCATGATTATCTCAATATACAGGTCACTGAAGAAGTTATCACAGATAATTGGGATAGATCTGGTCCAGATGATGGGTAAGAATCCATTTCATTATCATACTGTGTTAAAATACTTATTATAATTAAAATAAATACTTAATTTTAAAAAATTGTAATACATAGTTAAATTTCTTTAATCACTAAGAGAATATTAGAAATAATTTTAATATTCAAATTAATGCAATGATGTAGTTTTTAAAGTTAATAATATTGAATGAAAAATTATATTAATTTTATAGCATTTTTTGAATTTATATTAATTATTTTTATTTTTTTTGCAGAATGGAAGTCCCAGAAACTAAAGTTTCTCATGATAATTTATTAGAATATGACGATATGGAAATACCATTGCCAATAGACCAAGATTCTTATACTAACACAAGACCATATCCTTGTGATTTCTGTAGTAAAAGATTTAGGAAAAAAGCAAACCTTATGAATCACATGGTAACACATCAAACAGAGCGACCTCATGGTTGTAATTTATGTGGTGCTCGTTATGTAAGAAAATCCGATTTAATGAATCATTTGAAAATACATGCATATGCCCCTTCTCGAGATGGTTTAGAAGATGATTTAGAAGATCCATTAGCAACTGAGGAAGAAGAAAACCACCCAGTTAAAGGTCGGCGTAAAAAAGTGCAGACTAATGTTCCTAGGAAACGTAAAGCTGCTCCTGCAGCCAGTAAACGAAATATTGCGGATGGCTCTAAATTAGACATGAGCAAGTATGTACATTGCTTTGATAATTTTTCTTACAATACCATCAATTTTTATTTTTTCAATATTTTATTGTAAATAGAGTGCAAAATTTACGAATTTATTTCAAAAAAATTTTAAAGTTCAAAAAATTCTGGTTATAGTGCTAATATTAATTCGCACTGTAGGTGGACTGATCATCTAGCAGCTACTGAACAACAGGTTCCTCGCTGGCCAGTCACTGATGCTACAAAACCGTATGTGTGTCAATTCTGTGGTGTTGGATTTGCAAGAGAGAAGGCTCTGGCGTCACATGCTCGCATCCATGGAGGAGACAGTCCATTTGAGTGTACGTCTTGTGGTGAAATGTTTTGGGATATTAATACACTTCAGGAACATATGAGAGTTAAACATGGTATTGGTATAGGTCAATCTGATCAGGAGGAAATAGAAAATGAATCTACATACGCGGGTGACGAGAGGTTTGGCGAATTCTTCTGTGACACATGTGGAGTTCCCTTCCATCGGTTAGATCTTTTAAAACGTCATAGGAAGTAAGTATGATTAATACAAAATAATTAATGTATTACGATAATAATTAGATAATTTTATTACTACATCAATATCATAATAATAATTTTATTACGATACAATATATTCAGATTTATTAAATTAAATACTAAACTTTTCTAGAATTCACGTCAAACAAGAAGTTGATACAATGGAAGGTTCAAGTCAACATCACGTCTGTAATGTTTGTGGCGAATGGTTTGAGGAAGCTTTGGCGTTATTGGCTCATGCTGAATTACACGCTAGGTAATCTATTTTCATTTTTTGATTTATATTATCTTTGAAAAAGAATATTAAAAAAATTATTTTTAATAATTTAGTAGGTCACCTAGTCGCAGATGTCTATTATGTGGTGAACGATGCCGAGACGACGCCGAACTGGCAGAGCATGTTCGCGAAATGCACTCGGAGGATGCTCCTCCAAATACGTGTATTTTATGTGGAAAAACATGCAAAGATAAACGAAGTTTGTTGAAGCATTCTTGGATACATAATACTGATAAAACATTTGGCTGTACTAAATGCGGCAAGCGTTTCCATAGTAAAGCTAGACTCAGGAGGTATTTACCCATTCATTAATTTTAAATAAAAATAACTAAATAATAAAAGGAGTATTAAACTATAAACTTTCTTTGTAATTAAGAGGTTGAGCACCGATAATGTATAAAATTTTATCATGTTAATTTATATTCTTTAACATTAGTTTAAAAGAATATGGTCATGCATGTCCATATGCTCAACCTGTTAATATTATTTGTTGGTAAAGAATTACGCAATAAGAGTTGGAAATCTTAGTTTTGAAAAAAATTCGTTGTACAATATAACGAGCTCAATAATTTTAATTTAATAAAGAAATTAAATTAAATTAACTTAAAATTTTTAAACAGACATATGGTGTCGCATCGCAATAAAATGGTCGCTTGCGATGAGTGTGGCGAAGAATTCCCCGATGGCCGAGCTCTGGTTAGCCATCGTCATTCGCACAACAAGGATTTAGGCGGTCGCACGTTTCCTTGCAGAGAATGTGGCAAAACTTTTGGTAGCCGTAGCTCACAACAAATACATATCCGCATACATACTGGTGAGAGGCCTTATGGCTGCCGGTTTTGCTGGAAAGCCTTCGCTGACGGTGGAACTCTTAGGAAACACGAAAGGATACACACGGGAGAGAAACCTTACGGATGTGCCATATGTCCACGAGCTTTCAATCAAAGAGTAAGAAGTGCTAATTTGTCTAATTTTTAGAGAATTTTAAAGAACATTTAATTTTGTAATCACCTTTAACAGGCTATAATAGTGTATATTAAACATTTGATTTTTAAAATCTTTAAATTTTACGTTACTATTAATTAATCTTTAGGTGGTGCTGCGGGAACATGTCAGAGCTCATCACTCTGGTCCAGATCCCAAATGTCACAACAGTCTAACGCCTTACATGTGTAAAGTTTGCGGCGACATGCTGCCTACCTCGGATGAGCTCGTCGCTCACATAGTCGCCCACTGCGACGAGAATACGGCGATGCGTCGCCAACCGCAATCAGGACCACGCAAATACAAGCGCCGACGCAAGTTGAAACACGAAGGTGCCTCTCTGGGCTCACGCATGAACGACTCTTTCGATCTACTTGACGGACCCTCGGATTCGGACGAGAACACGAAGCGCAAGCTCGGCAAGAAGACCAAGCAGCATCGCACCAATGTCGAAGAAGGCTTCCAAAATGTTCTCAAGAGCTTCGAGAGCTCTCTGCAGAATATCAATTCGATCGTGAGCAACTCCAAGACGTATCCCGCCAAAACGAAAGCTCCTAAAAAGAAGTTGAAGAAAGATGAGAAAAAGAGCGGAGCAGCGGGTGCGGCTGGCTCGATTGAAGCGCCTACCTCCAATCACCCGGGTAGACCAAAGATGATTCATACCCAGAAAACTCGAGTGCCCGTGGAGATGGGTACGGATGGTGTTAAAAAAGGCCAGAAAACGAAGACCATGGTGACGAGAACTCCCAAGGTTATGCCTAACGAGCAACAGCACAAGGGACCGGGTCCTGCTCCTGGTGTCGAGAGGAATAGACCGCGAACCAAAAATGTAAGCTATCACATCGAAGGAAGGCAACAGTTTATTCCTGCTACTTTCCCCAAGCCGAAAGATAACGGGAATGCCGCTGAAGCTAGCACGGTAGCCAGCATCGAAATGGTTAACATCAAAGTCGAGCCTGGATTGCCAAAGGTCACCGCAAGCCAGAATCATACGATAAATAATAACGGAGACATCCTCAATTTTAAGCAAGAGAAGCTTGAAAAGGCGGAAAAAGCAGCGCCCAAGAGAAGAGGTCCCACAAAAAAGACAAAGCGAAGACAAGCCGCTGCTACGAGAAGATCCAAAGAAAAAGTGCCCACGCCTGTTTCCGAAATGGCTAACAACAATACTCTCGTAGAACAGGAGGAAGTAGTAATACCAATGGAACATCAATCGGTAGAAGAACAACAGGTGCAGCCAACGCAGCTGTTCGAATCTGTGGTAGACGACAATAACATGGAAGTCACGTTCGAGTCGACCGTTGTCTCGGATCAAGATATGGTGCAAGAGTCGATACTCCCTGACTTGGACAAAGTAAATCATATAGAGGAGATCAGATCGAGCGTCGGTAGCGTCAAACTCAGTGTGAAAGTTGAGTCAGCGCACGAGGGTATACTCGATGTGCACAGCCTTATAGGCTCGGTCGAGGAGTCTGTGCCAGAGACCATTATCCCGGATGCGCTCGAGTACACCTGCGAGATGTGTGCCGCGGTATTCCCGACGCGCGCCGAGCTTCTGGTGCACGTACCCATACACATTTGATTCCACTCTGCGGCGGATGCTCTGACCAAGCAAGTCTCGAGGTTTGTTCTACTTTAAAGGAAATGCGCGAATGAAGGGGAGTCGACTTTTTCACGTACCCACATTTTTCTTACCGAAGCGAACGAGGAAACGAAAGGACTGAGAACTTGCTCAAAATTAAACGTTTCTTTTCTGACTAGGCATGGGTGCTGTTTATGACTGAATTAATTGAGTATTTTCGAGGTGATCTATTTTAAGCCATTAATGAATTAATTATTTTAAAATGAGATCAGTATTTACTGATTAAGGATATCTATATATATATGTCTATATACATAAATATATATAAATTATGTAGATTAATTTCTTTAAAAATTGTTTATTTATTATACATAGGAGAAATTTTAAAGGAATGAATGTATTTTTATAGCTCAATTGACTTGCTCCTAAATAGTGCTCATGTTTAATTTTCTTTTCAATTGAAAAATTGGTTTCTATGCGTTGCTCCTTCTGTGCAGAGTAGCGCTCGATCTCCTGTTATTTTAAATGTTAAACGCTCGTTTTGTATGAACATTGACAATACTTAATTTGTTTGCAGAGAATTTTTCTAGACTTTAAAATGTTTTAATTGAAGTTACAGCTGTATTACAATAATTGTCCATTAGGAATTCTTTTGTACTTTGCCTGTGTTTGTTTTTCGAAAGATATGTTTAACTTTTTGTGTTCGCATCGAAGTTGTCTGTAGGATTAGGTACGGGAATGACAAATAGCAATCATTATATCATTCGCATTAAAATAGAATTTAATTAGCTTTGAAAATATACGCAGTTTTTGTACTGTTACAATGGAGTTTCTTACAACTTAAAATGTAAAACATTTTACATTGTACAGGTTCCGTGAAACAGGTATCAATAGATATAGAGCAGACTATGTTCTACTATAATATATTTTATCGACGTAAATTTTTGAATCAATTTAGTTACTGCTAGAATTTAAGTTATTCAAATATTATCGAAGCAATAGATACACAGACCGTACTGAAAGTACAAACAACAAAAGTTACAAAAAACTATTTCCTCGCACCTCATATGCCACACCAATGAATCACATTTCATATGCATCCTTCATATAAAACCAAAATTGCTTCGAGCTTCTAGATCGTAAACATATTGCAAAAGCATTTTCGCGTAACAAGTCAGAGCATAAAGAATGAGAATTTTAATGAAAATTACTCTAATCGTTTCAAAACGATAGATGTATAAATTTAAGATAAAAGAAAACAATATCTATAATAAATTAAAATTTATATTATATTCTTCAATGGTGAAATTCGGAAGAGTATAACCATTGATTCAATTGTCTTTTGGGCAAGATTTTGTACAAATTTTATAAATGTATGAGCTTTAGAGATTATTAAAATTTTGATCAAATCTCATTAAAGTAGTAGACGATTTGCACAAATCATCACAGATAAAAATTTTTGATGCATTAATTATAACTATATACATGTAACATACCTAGCTTACACACTTTGTAGTAAAATGCGTTTGCTATTTCCGAATACAATCAGTATTTGGAAATATTTAATATGTCAAATGTAAATTCCATACGATTATTCTGATAAATTATATGAAAGAAATTTTGTACATAATAAGATGAAATTTTTTTAATTATAAAATTCCTAGCTATTGTACTAACAAAGTGATGTCTTGAGACGCGCCAACAAGCCAAAAATAAGCAGCTTCATTATTTACAATGTAAAAAATAGTAAAAAATAAAATCATATCTAGTGTATATGAGAGAACGAATAATTCAAGTTATAAACTTAATCAAAATAATTAGTTACTCTCTGCATTTTCGCTAGTTGTCACGTCACTTATAAAGAAGATTGAATTTAAAAAATGTAAGTTTGACAATATCAATTTGACAATATGGCAAAATATTTTTTTTCATCAGTTTAGAATCACTGAAGTTACAGTTTAATTTACGTCTGAATTGTAGTTTTAAAATTATATAAAAATAAATTAACTGAATGTTCTGATTTTTTAAAATTTATATGTCCTACATGTACGATAAAATGTACAGTTGTAGATAAATACTTTGGTAATAATAATAATTCATTAGGTTTATCTTAGATAAATAGGTAAATAAAATTTAACAAATTATCAGATGGCAGAAGATTCTTTATACTATTTGTACTTTGTTATTGACAAAAGAATGTAGTAAAAATCATCAGACATAAATTGTAACTTCATTAATAATTTACATTTCAACTAAAGAGACGTTATTTCCTTAAAATTGTTTAAAACTAATTTTTTATCGATTAAATTGAATATAATTTTAAGTAATATTTTTATATGTGAGTGCATTAAAGTAAATGAAATAAATTTATTTAGAATAGTTAAAAAATATTTGTTAACTATTATTAATTGAAATTTTATAAAAAATAGTTGAATAATTCAATAAAAATTCTTGTGTTGTCCTAAAGCTATATTAAAGACATGCATAGTATTGTTGTTATTAATGATTATAACACTTATGTATGTATTCAATATTATACAACTTAATACATTATAGGTATATGTAGTTTAATTGGTAAATAAAAAATATGTAACATACTCAACTGATTGGACGAAGAGAGTTAGTTTTAAACGTACATAATTTTAAGAAAATTACGTCTCAAAAAAAAATGTTATTGGTACAAATTTTATTTGTACGTGCGAATTTGCCGTGAGTTACGCTTTACCTTGTAAATAATGTCAAAAAAATTAGTTGAGATAAGGTTAAAAAAATTTCCATTTAAGAAACGAAGACATTAACTGAAAAGTGCACCATTTTGAATGTAAATATACACATTTATATAAAATTTCCCTTATTTGTCTAATGATATTCCTTTACAAGAGATGTTTATTCCACTGTCTAAAATATTATTTGTAATCATATAATAATTATCTTATGAAACAAAAGCAGAATACTGAATGAAATGTTGGCACTTAAGTGTCTAATGAAGTGAGAGAGTACCAACATAGAATTATATAATTCAGCCATTAATTTAACTCATGAAACAAATTATGAATGTGTAAGTAATTGTTGTTTTGTCTTAAGTCTAAGTATAAACTGAAATACATTTAGTCCCACACATAGCATAAACAAATGTGTTGTAGTATACATGGGCAATTTTTAGTCGCTCTGATGAAGAACCTTCTATTATATGTACCAGTTCAGTTGTAATCTAAACTATATACTATATTTAGATATACATAAAGCATATTTAAGATTTAAATCAATGATCTTTCAACCAAGGTGAGAACATAGCTTTTGCCAAGGAAGAGGGAGGAAACATACATTGTACATATTATCTTATGGATATATGGTATGGTGGCGTATTTCACTGTTAACCGTAGTTGTATTTTTCTTTGAATAAATGATTATTAGATATATCACAAAAAACTTAATTTTGTTATAAAATTCATTTTGTTCAATATGCAGTCGCATATTTTATACAATTTTAATTTGTGTTTGGAAAGGATTCATCGACTTCATAATCTAAACATTGAACACCTGTGCAATGCAATAATAATAAAGACAGTAAGTTTGTGCATAAATAAAAAAGATAGTATTTAACACCACTACAGTCTTCACTTGTATTTTTAATATTATTAATTGTGATTAATTTAAAACTTACAAACGCTTTTTGTATTAAATAAAAATTGTCACTTAGTTTTGTATATCATTTATTATTAATTCTATTTTATAAAAATGACAGTAAATCAATGATATTGAATCAACTTGTTATATTAAAGTATTAATTTAATTAACTTATGGTATAAAATCACATACTCCATAAATTTCTCTCTCAAAACCCATGCAGGCAACACTGAATATTATCAATAGAGCACCAATAATGCTGGTGATCGATGGAATTTCTTCAAAAAAATAAATTTGAATAATGTAAGCTAATACGATATCCAATGACCTGGTTACAGATATTTTTGCAGCACCCTCAATCTTCAAGGCTTTTGCTACTAATACTTGTCCTAATAGGCCAGTAATTGCAACCATTGCAATCATTTCCCATGTGAACCAATCGCTGGGTAAAATGAATTTATTGCTCAAGTCTATCAGCTGGCCAATTGGCTCAAAAGTTAGCAATATTAAAGCAAAGATTAACGACCATATTGACAAATTGAAAACCATCACAGAATGATGTATTTCTGAGCACTTTCTTATAATCACAATCTTTAAAGCAGTGAAAAATGTGGCCAACAATGCACATGCATGCCCAGTGACATCATAAGTTGTATCTCTGTGCATCTAAAAACGTAATTCATTATAATATAATTTTTTCTGCTATTATCAAAAAGCAAAATAATTATTTATGTATAGAAAAAATTTATAATTTATACACATCAAGCCAAAAGTTTAAATATTAATTAAAAGTCTAAAATAGTTGTAATACTTATAAAGTTAGATGAAGTAAAATTGGCTCCAATTTATATTAAAAAAAAACAATTTATTAATCTTATTTCAAACTAGCATTTATTTAAATTCGTACTTGAAATAGAAAAGGTGGTCTTGCTACTAGAGTAACTCCAGCAGAGAGTGCACATATAACTGTGACACGAAGAACTCCACAAGGTTCTTTTAAAAACAAAAATGATAGAATTATCACAATCACTGGAGAGCTAAAAGTTATTGTTGTTACGTCAAATAAGGGTAGCCTTCTAAAACTGTAGTACAATAATGACAGAGTCATACCTCCAACAATTCCCTAAAAAATTGAAAATAATTTATGTAAAAATTTTTTTAATTCTAATGCAAGTAAAAAGGAAGTATTAGTAAAAAAATCATTAAACATTTTTTAAAATTATAATTATAAGCTCTATTAAAAAATAAAAAAATATATTCACATTACTTTGTGTAAATATAAATGACTTGTTCATTTTTAAAATAAGTTCCAAACTTATATTAAACTTTTCAAGTATGAAAAATAGTAAGCAAGAAAAAAAATTTAGAAGCTAGGTAAAAATTTAGGTACTTTTTTTATCAATACTTCTGTTCAAGCTTACCTGAAATTGAATCAGGAATCTATGACCTTTAGGCCCAAAAAGATTTTTTGATTCTGTGCATGCTACAAACAGCATAACTAAAATTTGCACAAATGCTTGAATAGATAATAAAATCATTGGATGTATATTCTTCATGCCCTTGACAAGTGCTGAACTAATAGTAAAAAATATACCAGAGACAAAAGCAAGAAATATACCAGACCATTTGGTGCTTTCATGATAAGTATCAATGTTATTACTAAATTGTTCTGTATAATGATACACTGGTTGAATGCTGTTATAGGAATAAGTCACTTCTTTATTATATGTCATTTTAAGGTATTTGTAAAAGTTATCTAGAAGTTAATAGTGAGAAGGAAACTTATTGAAAAATATTAACTTTATAAGACTGTCACATGAATGTAAGAATAAAATATTTTATTATCTTGTGATGTGCACATCAATGTTATATATTAATTTTCAATTTATAAATCACAGCTGTTTTAGAATTATTGTTTCACAAAATATATTAGGCACTTATTTTATCACTTTAGCCACTTCTTAAATAACATATATGATATAATTTATACAAAATCTAACATTTTATTAGTATCAAATTTAGTCTTTTCCGAATTGGAGTGCTGCTTCTGGTTGATCAACTCTGTGCAAAGTTTCGCCAAGATTAAAGTAGCCTAAATATTCAACATTATCTGGCGTTGTATCAATGTGATAATGTCCACCCTCGCCATGATGTGAAAAACTATGAAAGTGTTGTACTCGTAGATCTAAATCCTACAAGGATAACAAATGAACTTTAGGTTTATCAATATTTTGATAAAGTTACAACTTTATCTGTATTATCAAGCAGCCATTATCTTACATTGATAAGAAAATTCAATTCTTTTATTGGTGAAAAATATATAAAAAATGTTTTTACTTTAAAGATAATGTAATCTTTCCAACTTATGACTTAGTGTCAAATACTTACTGCCTCTCCCGATACAAAAGTTCCAACTGCTATCAATGGTGCTGACATATCGGCAAAATATAACCAGTTGTCCAGATCTTTAGCACTGTTTAATGGTGTTTTAGAAAAATCTGGCATAACGTGCTGTTTAGCTTTACCTTCTTTTATAAGAAATGTTCCTCCCAAACCTACAAATAACAGTTTAATTTTTAGTTTAAGTATAAGTTTATAAATTGAAAATTGATTATTTTGACTTTCGGAATAATTTTGGTTCATGTAATAAACAATTTTTACTTACCAACAAGTTTATCTGTGTAGTGCGCTGCTAAAGCTTGCTGCATAGTAGCTATGAAATCTTTTTTACCAATTCTCTTTTTAGCATGAACTTTTAATACTTTTCCTCCAATTCCTTCACACATGAATAAATTTGCTAAAAGTGCAAATCGAGTTTCATTTCCTGTTAAAGTTTCTAATACTACAACTTCATCACTTTTGTTAACAGAAGCTACACGAGTTGCATTCTTTATTTTGGCAGAGTCAATCATAACATTCATCATCAACTAAAATAATGAAAAGTGTTTTAAAAATAATAAATTAATTTGTAATATCTATATACATAATACTGAAATAAACTAAATTGATTAAATAAATTACATTTTATAGTACCTCGCAATTGGTATTTTTATATGGCCAAGGTCCTGCCCCAGCACCTGCAACAAAGGCTCTATCTCCATACTTTAATTCCTTTAGTAGAGTTTGAATGTCATAAACTTTATCCTTCAGAACTTGGGGCATTAAGAAAGGTGGACCACCAACTTCAAGAATATTTAATCTGCCACCAAGGCCTACAAATAAAATTTGAACATAATTTATACACAACATTTTAAACATAGAAATTTAAATATAAACTAAATTAGTAAATAATAAATTATTACCTGGTGCAGCAAGTGTAAATGGTTCTTCAGTCAAATCTGGACAATCTACTACTTCAACTTCAGCTTCCTCAAAGTTTTCTTTTAATGCTTTGGCAAATACTATAATAATTAAAAGTAATTAAAAATTTGACATTCCAAAAATTTCTTCATAATTCTTCAAATCATGTTTAAATATGGATTACTAGATCTTTACCATTTTTTACTTCTTCAAGTGTAGGAATGTGAAGCTCTCTTTTCACAATTTTGTATTGATTGTGGTCCAAGGTCGCCATTATTTCTATCTTCTATACACACAATTTGTCAGTCTAATTTAAAAATTTGCACCGCTTGAGCAAATAAAACAAACAAGTGATTAACTACCAACCTGCTTCTTTAATTACATCCAATGAAGTCACTCAGTGGGAGACAACAGCACTACTGCCGCATGAAGAGCCAGAGGCTTACTTATTATCTGTTTCTTTCCAGTTGTGGTTTCTGATAGGAAGTAACTTGTCTGATATCTCATTTATATTTCAGGCAAAAGTAAACTTGACCAATGATGACTTTCTTTTCATTACTTTTTAAATCCAACTGTTCAGCTGTGCTTCAATAATTAGATTGTGCATAAAAATAAAAAGCTTAATGATTACAGTGTCACTATTACGACAGCCTAGTTCTTATGTCCTTTTTTTATTATTACACTTAAACAATTAAAGAATCGATACAATTAATGTAAAATGTTCTCGATCCTATAAGCGATTTTTCAGATGCAAGAAACCAAAAGCCAATAGATTTATATCTGATCAATTTCTTTCGTAATTTGTAAGGAATATCTGGCTCCAAATTTGAATGATACACCCTGAATTTCTTTTCGTGTAGCACTTTACATTCCTTTCCCATTGTCCTAAACGACTATCGAATCGGCTAATCTAATCTGTACTTCATCATATTAGCTAATGAGCACACTTTACGTCTACCTGCGAGTTCTCCTTACTTGAAAAATAGCGCATGGTGGGTGTGGAGTTATGATAAAGGTGAAAATTATCCCAGAAATCGTGACATTTGCGATTTTTCGATGATACGGTCAAATGCAAAATACGGATTAAATTTCTTTCTTTATTTTCAAGGAATGATTGGCTCAAAATTCGAATTATACACCTTGTATAGCGAAGAAGGCCTTGAATTTCTTTACGTGATAGGAAAAAGGCCTCGAATTTCTTTCCGCGCCGAGTTAGAGAGATCGGATGGCAATCGGCTGGTAAGACCGACGACAAGCGCAAACCAAAACGCGCGTTAAAAAGAGAACTATAGGAAGTCTAACTGAGACGACGAGGCAGAAGGTGGCGAAATACGAGCAAAACATGCCGTAAGTAATTAAAAAGCGAGGCGAGGGGAGTATTTTGGCGTGTGCGTCGTAAACGAAGAAAATTCGCGTGAGTTTCGTGTGCCACATAATAATAAATTTTATTTCCTCCTCGGACTGTTTGATCTATTTTTCATTTCCAATTAATTTAAAAAAAAAATCACATAAGCCTCATTTTGCACGGAATGCTTAAGGATGTTCAGGCTATATAGTCGAAACGATGACACGCACTTGAAAGTTTGTAAATAAAAAGATTTTAACAATACAAGATCACCCACAAAATTTTAGAAGGCTTGAGAAGCTCGTTTAAAAGTTATTCATTAGTATATAAGTGTCAATTTAACACGCGCTGTATAGAATATCTATCGATTTAATATCAAAATTCACCATATTATAATCGAGAAACAGAGAGAGTATAACAATAACTAATTATACTTCAAACATGTATCAACGATAAAAAATGTATGTTAGAAGCTATAAACGAAGCAATTTAGGATTAAGATGGTAAAAAAGGACAAATTTGGAGCCAAAAGTTTGTCAAATAAATCTTTATATAGTCAGAGAATAGTTTTAAACACATTGAAATCAATTTTAACCGATTTCAATCTTCAATACTAGAATAATAGTAATTTACAGAATTAGAATAGTTCTGTATAAAAATATATTTTAAAATCAAAAGCTTAATTTTTACATTTGATTGTAGATCCAGAACATCCTTAAAAATATCGAGCACTACACCGGTCAAGTCCGAATATTATGTTAACTTTCAATGCGTAAACACCTCTTACTAGTTCCAATTAATTGAAAAAACGACAAAGCAGATCAACTTCACCTAGCACAGGACAATTTATTATATCAAGCACTAAGCCGCTCAAGACCAAATATTAACGCAGGGTCAAATTTTTCCCCACTGAATCATCGACACGAAATGTGCACTGATACGCAAATTATAACTCTGTTATTCTTTCAAGCCGAGTTTTACGGCTATTGTTAATTAAAATAGCCCTGAATGTCGTCATCCTGTAGTAGGTTGACTATATAAGCAAGGACGCGGTCAAGATAAGTATCGCTAGTGAAACTCGCGAGTTTCACTATTATTATTGCAACTTAGTTGGTGCAGGTGCATCTACAATATAATTAAGTATGTAATCGTTCAATTAGTTCATAGAAAAATAGTCCCAATTTAACTGGAAAAAAACATACAATAATATTTGACATGTGGAAATGCTAGGCGCATTTCTATTTTACATACATTGTCTACTTATAAGTAGGTGTTTAACTAATTAATATGACATAATTAGAATCAGTTCGATTACAAGAGCGTTAAAATTGCTCTTCGAATGTATATACATGCACATCATATGTTGTAATACATCGTGACCGATAACGCCGTTCAGTAAAATGAAGATAACAAGTATTATAAAAGAGCAAACAATGTGAATGTATTTTAATCAAACTGATACTGTAACATCTTTCCCACATAGAAATTATAATTATTTTTAAAAAAATATCCTATAAGCAATAAATGAACTATTTCATTATGAAATAAATTATATTTCATACGTTTTTTTTTAAATATACGTCTATATATATGTAATGTATGAATATCCATTGTTACTCTATATGTTTTAAATTGTTCAACAATTAAATTTATTCTAAATACATTTAGAATGTACATACTATTGTAGAATTCAATTTAATTGGTATTTATAGTTTTTACATTTGAACCACATCTTTATTTCCCGCTTTACCGCGACCGCGAATGCGCACAGCGCACTAAGTTTATTTATTTCGTTTCGCATCGTTCTGAAACAACAGGTGTGCAGTGTGACGCATTTTCAATATGTATATTGTCGACGCTGATAATATATAAAAATTAATTTTTTTACATCGTTTTGACACTACGGTAAAGAATATATTCTATATTCGTACAAACCAGCTTGCCGGAAACATCAAATGCATTTGAACCAAATAGCACATGACTAATTACTAATTTCTTGCATCTGAAAAATCGCTTATAGGATCGAGAACATTTTACATTAATTGTATCGATTCTTTAATTGTTTAAGTAATATATGTATAGCTGCTATATGCGTATTTGTAAAGTTGCGTAACATCCTCTGATTAAGTATAATGAAAAAAAAAAGGACATAAGAACTAGGCTGTCGTAATAGTGACACTGTAATCATTAAGCTTTTTATTTTTATGCACAATCTAATTATTGAAGCACAGCTGAACAGTTGGATTTAAAAAGTAATGAAAAGAAAGTCATCATTGGTCAAGTTTACTTTTGCCTGAAATATAAATGAGATATCAGACAAGTTACTTCCTATCAGAAACCACAACTGGAAAGAAACAGATAATAAGTAAGCCTCTGGCTCTTCATGCGGCAGTAGTGCTGTTGTCTCCCACTGAGTGACTTCATTGGATGTAATTAAAGAAGCAGGTTGGTAGTTAATCACTTGTTTGTTTTATTTGCTCAAGCGGTGCAAATTTTTAAATTAGACTGACAAATTG
>UELV01003614.1:0-11249 GCA_900490015.1 Megastigmus stigmatizans | reverse complement strand
TAAAATCAATACGTATTTCAAGGTCGGAATCGTGATCACCGTGGAAACATTCTTTAGTCGACTTCCGGCGCCCACGCGAACAAGCGAAAAAAATTCCTGCCTATGTTCCAAGAAAAACAAATGCATTTTTTGCAGTTGCTATATAAGAAACGAGAAAGAAGGTGCTTGCTTTCAGTGACGTTAGTTCGGAATGATTTCAATTGAGTCATCGCGTTTATGTGAATCTCGGTCTTTCTATGTTTGGTGAAAATGATCGCTCGATGATCCCTCGAAGCTTGTCGCCCACGTACCTATTACTTATATGTGTATCCGAGGATGGAAAACAAAAACAATGTTGGAGATCGACCAAAAATGCATTGGAAAAGGCGAGAAAAAGATCGGAAGAGGTCTAGCATGCAAATTTTATTCGTCATTTTGCAAATCTGTGAATGTTATTTACCCTAACTAGAATAACTTTTATCATAAAAAAATTTAGAGTTTGCTGAATCCTGAAAATTCGGATAATACGTCGATTCGGAAATTAGGCAATTTCGAGATCAAAGTTTGATAGATTTCTTAATTATTGCGCTAATTCAAATATATGTATATGTTTCAGAAATTGATGTCGTATTATGAAATTAATATCAACCTGTTTTAATGTAATGCAAAAACTTCGACCGTATACAAAAGTTGTCATGTTTAGCTTAATAAGTCCTGGAATTCCATCGCCCACGCAGAAAATAAAAACTTTAAAAGAATCCGTCAACTTTTGTCCATTTTGTTGTGAAAATTTCGTTTTCAATTTTTTAGATGTTAATTTATATAAACATAAAATTGTATCGTTCTGGATAATATATTCAGATTTATTGTTTCTGCAAAAAAGAAGAATATTAAATCAAACTAAGTACTTATATATTTCTCTTGAATGAAAATAAATTTTTTTAAGTACTAGAATCCTTTATAAATTATATAGTTCCATTTATTAAGATAAAATCTCGCTATCATCGAAAAACTTTCCACTTGATATTTGCTAGATTGTATCGAAGGCGATAAGCAGGATTAATTACCAATTAAATTCACATAAGTAAATAAGATGTTGAATGATTTAAAAATTTGAACAGCTCTTGAAACTATACTACCATAAATATAAATAAAATAATGTATTAATCAACATAAATCGGTCTTTCCCTTATCAAGCAGCAATTCAATTGGCTCGCAATCAAAACATCTGCCTCTCTCTCCCGCACCTGCACCCGCTCCCAAAATGAAAACAAACATCGCAAGCGCAGGCAACTCCCAGACATCCTTAGCATGGTCCAGAGCCGTTACGCGACTCGGGTGGAAAGTCGTCGATCGAGAGAGTGAAAAAGGCCGGTGTTAGCGGCAGTGTCCGGAGCTGGAACTCGATCGTCCCACTTCCTTTTGCCCCTGGGGAGACACAGAAAGAGCGGTAAGAGCGGTAAGAGCGGTAAGAGCGGTCTCAGCAGTCCACTACTTAGCGGGCAGTAGCACCGGCAGCTCTCGCGGCTCTTAAACTTGTCTCTTACGTCGTCGCGTAATAAAAGCGGTGCGGCGCCGCGCCGCGCGACTCGCTAGCGGCCGATCGTTGCGAAGGCGGAGTGCGGTGCTACGTATAGTCGACGGCCGCCGCAGCGCGAGATCTCCCGTAAACGGCCTCAAGACCACGAGACGCCGCTTCGGCCCGGCCAAACTCGATCTTTCGCCCGTAGACGAGATCGGCCCGCGTCCCGATCGCCTGCAGGGCGTCTTCTCTCTCCTCGAATATCGAGCATTAACGCGTTCTTCAAAGGACCCGCTCTCCTCGCGGTCCTTCGACGTACATTCGACGTACATTCGACCTACGCGTTTGGGTTAGTGCCGGTGATATTGTGGTGCATGCAGTGCCTTGTTAACCATTGTTTTTCGTGGAATTTGCGCGTCCGAAAATATGAGGCTCGCCGTTTTTGGACTCTTGGTGAGTGTGGCTTTTACTTTTGGTTATTCTGAGCAGCGGTAGACTCGACTTTTGCGGGAACACCTGTCTTTTTCATTTCTTACTTATATGAAAAGGATGCTTATTTTGACTATTATGTAACTGTGGTGTTTTCTCGGTTTTGAGGAAAACAACTTTATACGCTAGTTTGGTATTTTGAGGTCGGTTTTCGTTGCACCGATTTTATAAGATAATGCGCCCAAAGATTAGAGTAAAAATTTTTATCACATAAAACTTGGGATTGTGTAAGTTAATTAATTCGTTGATCTTTTCAAATTTTATGGTGCACCTGGTGTACTACCAATTACATCCGCTGCTCGCTGTTTTACGTAGGACTATATACTACACTAATAATCATTGATATTTTTGTAATTTCAAAATTAAATTATGTAAACATCATAAATGTTTTCATGCCAATAGCGCTTTCATCGAATCAAATCTACAAAGCAAACCTTTTTACCAAGCTATATATACTATTATAATTAAATAAGCCATAACATCTTACAGACAGTGATAAACGCGAATAAACACATAATCACTTCCTATCAAATATCTAATTAAACGGAAACAATAACCTCAGCAATCATCAACCCAATAAGCCGATCCCACAAAAAATCTTTTCCTACACCATAGAGTCGCAGCCGCTTAAAACCTCATCCGCTATAGCTCGGTATCCCATAGAGTCAAATTCATATATACCGTCTAAAACTGCGATATATCCCATAAAAGAAAAATTCTGGCTGCTTGAAAAACCGCGTTAATAAAATTTTCCGACTTCCTTCCGCTACTTCCGACACACATTTATACACATGTCCACACGCACCCACACACACACACACACACACATACACGAGTGCTGGCAAAAGTGAAAGCAATATAATCGGGCGTGCACGCGCGGCGTTGAAAGAAATTGCAGACGACGAGAGAGAGAGAGAGAGAGAGAGAGAGAGAGAGAGAGAGAGAGAGGATGGAGTTTGGCGCGCGATTCGAATCTGTTGCCCTTTGTTCTTTCATCTCTCGTCTAGCGCCGACGTGACTCTGCGGATCCATTCGCGGGGATTTAGAGCCAAGGGAATCATCCTTACGACCGTCAAAGACTTGCGGCATTTTACGAAAAAAAAAAAGAAAAAAAAAGAAGAACGTTCTCATAGAGATCTATCGCTTGTGATCATCTCGTCTTCGTTCTTTGGATTAGCTTCTCTCTTGCGCGCAACTGGGATTCTTATCGAGCCACTGCTGTTCCGCAGCGTTTTCGCACTGCCACTGCACGTATTTTTTTTTTTTTTTTTTTGTTTTGAAACATTAAGACGAGTTTGCAAGTTACAGTTTCTGTAAATAGACGGAGTAAGAAATGATTATTGTCGCGATACTTTCTTGCACCATTACAGGAAATGTTATTGGGAACTTAAGTTTTTAAAATGTTAATGTACAACTTTCGAACCTGCACTTATTTTTTATAAATCAGGGCGCTGATGATGATATAATTTCTGGAAATCAATGATGTTATCTCGATCATTACGTATTTGAAATTCCAATTTTCGGCCAGTTCAGGAAATGGTTATGAAAAGCAAATTAATTTATTTTGCGAAACTATAACACTCGAATATAACTATATCAAATTACATAATTTATTTAGCAAATTGATTTTTTTTAAACTAATTAAAATTATATAACAAAGTTAGTATTTGATTTCAGTTGTCCATCAAAAATTACGAAAGCAAATGATAAATCCTTAAATCAATCTTTAGGGTCAAATAATGTAATAACGATTGATTCTCAAATGCAGGCAACAAAGCAAACTTATGACGTAATACGTCAAGTCGTACTTCACTTCGAATCCTTCACTCAATGACTTTGAAATTCATTCATATGTTATAGATATAATCGGCGAATTATATTCGTAAGACACTTATTTCAAGATTGCGTAACTCCTAATACATACACATATTATATCCTTTTTCATTTGTCTTAGAATCGTTAAAGAACTTTCTTTTGCGCTTTAATTTAACGCAGACACGCCGCAGCTACATCGAGTTGAACAATTTCTTTGACCGACCGGCTTCGAACAAAAAAACCATTTCCTTACGTCATTTCGTGAAGGTGTATATACGATACATGCGTTTCGAGCACACGTGTCTTATACATATACCGCCAATCTCTCCGTGCGTATATATAAGAAAACTGAAAGGATTTTCGACGCCTTTCGAAGAAAGTTTTAGCTCGATATGAAACTGAATATTGATTTATTAGTTGCTGTTCCGAATTCTTTATGGATAGACTGGTCTGTGTCGACTGTTGGAGATATTTCATATCACTAATAATATGTTTAAAAAAAAAAAGTATTTGATTTATGTCCAAATTTCCGTACATTCTCTCGCGACCCAGACAATCCGTCGTAAAGCAAAAAAATGATTCGCCTTATCTACGAATTTCACCACCACCACACGCGATGTTTCCGTTTAGGAGGAATCATCTTGAGTTCCCATGGCTCTTATCTCCTTTTCCCCGTAGGATTTTCGCACTTGCACATTATTCGCATCTTCTTATGCCGCCTTTTACACGGTAGGCAGACATTTTTATTTTAACGACGACACGTCCTTGTCAGGCTTACATAGGCAGGCATAAATAAAAAACATCGACTCTAATCCCTTTCCTTTCCATTATAATCCAGCAGCGGATTTTCATTGACTGCTAAGCCTTTCTTTCGTGAATGAAAGTCCTTCTTTTTATCAAGTCGGAAATCCACCGAGTTTTGAAATGAATTAATGAATAAGCGGATACTTTATATCGATCGCTCGTCGTTTTTCGTCGGCTTACACAATAAGCCGATTATGAACAATTTTTCGTTTCATTAAGTTTATTGATCTTTAACGGGCGGATGCGCAAAGAAGTTTTATACTCTCGAGTTCTCTCGGCTCGGAGGTTCGCGTTCGCGCGCGACCAAGAAAATCACCGCAACCATTTGAAATTTGCAATTATTGTGAATCCCCTGCATCCGCGAGAAAAGCGCTTTCGCTTATCTCATCAGGGATATCTATATCTGCGCATGCATTCTTGCCGAGGTATTAAAATGTGGAAAAAGACTGGACGGTGCATCAATTTTGCTATAATACAATTTTACAATTTGTATGCAAAAGCGCAGCGATGCAAATATGTAGTGAAAATTGTTCGAGCTAAAAGTGGATTTATCGTGGCACTTTGTTCAGCTGCATGTATAGGCAGGTAAATAGCAGACGATTCCTGTAATAGATGCGAAACATTTATTTCGAATGGCAGTCATTGTTATTGAATGATGCTATTTTTTTAAGGGATATCTGAACTGTACATTAAACTTTGGAAGATATGCATCTCCGAATCGAACAATAGAAAAGTGTGTTGAGAATCGCTGCTGGCTACATAAATAAAGGTGATTTAATAAGTTACAGATACGATTAGTCTCGTTAAGTCATTCTAAATTTATTCAATTTATAATATACACCACACAATACATTACAATAAAAAGTTCCTTTGCCACGCAAAAAATGAAGAAACTGGAATTTCTCGTATACATCTCGCACTGCGCAAACTTCAAACGATCAACTTAATGCATTACAACCATCGTGCACATGTAATTCGCGTGCACAAATATTCGCGCACAGCCGCACGAATCTCGTCGCATTCCCGCAGTACAAAAGCACGCGCATTCAACATCGATGAGCCTCTCAACAGAAAAACAAACAGCAGCTGCACGTGACCTTAAGGAATATATATAGAAACAATCTTAAATACCCAACGCTACTATTCTCTCGGCATAAATCGCGCGGGTCCAGGAGAAAGAGAATTTCGCATTTCTGCATGAAAAGTATCCGCGTACCTCGGATTCGGTACACACACACACACACAAACCCAATGGAAAACAAAGGGAAATTTCTAAGCAGCGGACAAGAAGAAGTAGAAGAAAAAAAAAGAAATACAGCGTAGTAGCTTCCTTCAGAAAACTCGTCAATGACTCAATCGGCCCCGCGCATACTACTACAGCCGAGACAATGGCGTGTGCACGTGCATGTGTAACGTACATAAGTATACGCAGTCCATGGCTCAGTCCACGGCGCGCGCGTATATCAACTCAGCTATCAAAAGGGATAGTAAGACCGGCTAAGAGAGACAGTGAGAAAGAGAGGCCGCAGCTGTTTATAATGGGCTGGAGAATATACGCGCGCTCGGAATGCAAGTATCGCGGAAGGAAATTGCGGAATCGGCCTTTTCGTGCTTGCTGTACAAGTATACGTGCAATGGCTTTTGAACGAATTTTGTTTTCCGTCCAAGTACATACCTATAAACGTATACGTATAAAAATCCTGTTTGACAAAAGTAGAGTATCTTTTGAGGTGAAAGGTCTGGTAGCCTAGTAATTTTAGCGGCGGTAGACGCGAGGTTTGACAGTCGACCTGATGCCTATGGGAAGGGAATCGAGTCCGCGACCGTGAGACGAGATAATTTTTATTTGCGAAATTCTCGCGGCTGCTGCTGCTGCTCGGATCTTTAATTTAGTGGGTGGAGCTGTTTGGACAGTCTATTGAGAAAGGGATCTATGATTACAATTTTAACTCTAGGATTTAGAGTCGAACTTGGTAATTGTGTTTAAAGTAGGAATCGTTCAACTTTTGAATTAAAGTGTTTTTCAAGGTGAAAAGCCTCATTGTGTGGATCTGAACGTACCTCTATACTACAAATATTTGTCATTAATCGTTTAAAATAATTTAATTAAACAATCGTCTTCTTATCAGGTCAACTATCATGGATTTACACTTTTTGATTATCTTACAGAATAATTTTCTTTCGCGAAAAATTAACATTTCGAAAACAAACACAACAGTTGCAGATATCCATCCAATAAGTAGAATATAACATATTACAACGAAATGTGCCATTTTTAAAGTTGTGAATATTTTGTCTTCAACACGATTCTTTATATAACAAAGTTCTTGAAAATCAAACGACCATTGAATAAATCCACCTTGATCGAATCTTTTCAAAAGCTGATTTACCTTAGAAAGAATCGGGGAATCAATAGCAGCTATGTAACCCATATTTCTTCGCACCAAATTTCCTTTCGATATATGAATTTTTGAATTTTGAAATAAAAAGAATTTCATAACCCGATCAACCTCCAAGCAAACAATCCGATCACCTTTCAAAAGTTTATGTAAGCATTCAGAAAAAGAATGGCTTGAATGAAAAATTTTTAGCATCTCTAACGTCAACATACTCTTGTAATTTACAGTTCCATGAAGTGTAAGATTGGACTCAATTAGATCATGAGCTGAATCTATGGTTGAAATTTTCGACGGTACAGCAATAAATGCACTTAAACAGCTCTGTAAAAAGGATGTGGTTAGAAATGAACTTACTGTAATGGCAATTAATGTAATTTTCATAATAACATTTCCAGACTTTTTCAATGTAGCTGGAGTATTGATGAATATTCGCAAGAAATTCAAAGTAGCCAAAGAGACTGATTCGTTTAAAACGTGTTTTAAACTAATAATGGACGTGATGCTGATTGTAATGAAAAGTATGACAAATTTTAAGGGAAATATAAGAAAAAAATTTCGAGTAAAATTAACCGGTTGCTTTAACGATGCGAGTTTAGCTAATGCTTCATGAAAAGGATATGATTGATACTTCCAGAAGTCACGTATGTTATACGCCACCTTTCCAATGTCGATTTCACTAGTTAATATTTCTTTAATTGGTCCTTGCGGTTCGCCAAGTGTGTTGATCGATCCAAATTCATAATGAAGCTTTGTTGAGACATTTGCTCTTAAATAATTTAATAGCGTAACAATAATGATATTTTCTGCAATTACACATATATCCCTTTTTTTTAAATCGTGGATTGATAAATTTGAGTAAAGGGTCCTAATTGCTTTGATCCTATACCCATTTAGATTATTTCTTTTGTCAAAGTATAAACTATTGCAGATCGATGAATCTGTTTATCGTTAATAATATATTTATTAGTGTGACCCAAATTATGAACAAAATACTACGTATCTATTAGCGTAAGATACCCAACTATGGACACATTTATTAGCCTTTTGCTATATCTGCTATATAATAATTCTACCACTTCATTTCAACAGAAAGTTCAGACTGTTGTTTTAAGTTATTCCTTAACTTATTTAGTATCAAAGGAAAAAGTGTATATGTCCAAATTTATTAATTGTTATTCATAAATAAAATAACTGAATTAAATGCTTTGGCTACCGTACTACTGACACCGCGACTACTCACAACTAATTACAAATTACCGTGCAATAAATTAATTAAAAGAGGTTAACATATGTTTGTCATTTTAGCATGTTAATAATAGTAATTAAGCTATTTAGAGCCGTACAAGCTATTATTTCATAAAGTATTGGTTAAATAAATCCAAATGTCAGTATCCGGATTGGTGTCAGTACTTGGATATCTTACCCTATTTAGGAAACTTACCATATGTGAATTTAGATCCGTAAGGTTTTCTGATAGAGTGTTCAAACAGGGTCCAACCTACATTACTCAAATGATAGGGTTGTACGAAGTTCCAGAATATTGGCGCTAAATTTGTGAATGGATTATAAGTATAAAAAAGTAATTGATTTTCCATGTTACGACATAAATATACAGCTGATAAAATATTAAAATTCCACATTGTTTGCAAAAATGAATTTGCCATTGAACAACTGTTTTCCCAATGCTGATTTACTATTAAAAAAAGAGCTTCATGGTTCCACCAAACAGAATTTCTCATATCTTCTAATAACATTGCCAGGGTTTCGTTAGATGATACTATAATTGTAACGCTCGTCGCTGGTATATTCTTTTTACTAAAGTGAGTTTCATTCAGTTTAAAAACTCTCTGAAAACGTTCATATTTTTTAAAAATATTATGATCATTTGCATTGACTAAAGTTATTGGAATCATAGTATTAAATATTGAATTCAAGATTGATGAGTCCATTGTATTCGCATTGCTAATGAGCAAAAACGTTTTCGTTTTGAAACAATATTGCGTGCATTTTTCCTATAATATTAAATTTCTCATGATTTAAAAAATGTTAGAATATTGATGAATATAATATTGATGAATATGAACTTACTATTACTTGAAACATATCATATGAATTTTTAATATTAGTGCTGTTCATTTTCGCTTCAACTCGTTGATTAATAAATGAATTTAGTATAATAATACAAAGGAAGATGTTGTTTATAAACATTCTTAAATGTATTTGTGTTCGAATATGTAAATATTCCTCTAATAGCACCGACGCATACACTATGGACGATCGCGTAAAACTAACTACTAGAAACAAGACTGAACCATAAAAAATGTAGATAGACGCAATATTTTTTTTCAAATTTTTCTGACGCTATTTAAACAAATTACTGCAACATTTTTTTGGAAAAATAACTTATAACGGAGATCGATTCTATGGAATAGGTGCCCGCATCAATATAGTCAAAATGTGACCCTCTCTAAAATTGGAAATAAAGTCGATAGACTTGTGGACATACCCAAAAAATAATTTTCTTCGTTTTTAGTAACTTCCTACCCTACTTTCTTCTCCACAAGGCACGTAAAAATGCTCTATTACATTTTATTATTGTTATTGAAAACCTTCCGATTAAGAAAAATTCCGGAAACCGATTAAGAAAAATTTGTCAGAATAGTGCATGAATAGTGAAAAGATTATAATCATTATTGTTAAATATATATGTACTCAAATATGTAAATATTAATCTAACAGTGCCTACACGTAAGTTACGACCAAAACTAGTGTAAAACTAGCTACCAAAATAAAATTGAATCCTAAAATACGTAGACAAACGCCAACATTTTTTTTAAATGACTAATTAAGTAATTAATTGCAATATTTTTTTTGTAAAAAAATATAGTGGAAATCGATTCTATTTATAAATAGTAGTCCTTTTAAGAATACCGAAATATCGTTTTTTAGCTTTAACTCGAAAAAAGTTATTGATTTTTTTTTATAACTGGAAAAGAATTGATTTCCCGTAAAAGTCTTGAAAGTAAAACTTGCAGAATACAATATAATAAATCTAATCTTGGTTGAACCCTTTTAGCTAGGAACGATTCTTTTTAAAATACCAGTGGATAAATTGGTCAAAAATACTTAAATACGCGCTATCAAAAGCATGTACAATTTCGAATCGTGCGCCGTCATTTGGTATTCTTATAATATAAATACATTTTTTTTACTAATTTCAATGTATGCCTAATAAAGCATAAAAGTTTCTTTATGTTCATATTTGATTCCTTCCTTTAAAAAAATTCCTCAGGTAGTAGGCGAAAATGGTCTGTCACTATGGCGAAGTCGTTTAAAATAAAATTTAGTAGCTGCCACTGTTACTTCTTCCGAAGTTTCACAGTATTTACCCCCCTCCCCCTTTTATTTATCTATACATAGATATACATTCCGTTTTGTCTCTCTCTTGTCCAACACTACTCCGCATTCAACCAGGTTGGGACTGTGGAGCGGCAAAACCCCATTGGCAAACCCAGTGGGATAAATCCTGGGGAAATCCACTCCGGAATAGCCGGTATATTGAAAGGTTCGATTTGGGGGTTTAGGTCATATTACGTAGGCGTAACTCGTTACCTTCGCACTAAAAAATTGTTGTCATATTTGTACAACAATTAAGTATGTATATTATTTATACAAGAGATTGTATATTTAAGTGTACTTTTCAACAAGAATGGATTCGCCCAATGTGTTTTGTTGTCAGAATCCAAAAAAAAAAAAAAAGTTCTGTGTGTACTTTTAGAAAACTCGAAGTACCTCTGGTTCTAATTAAAAGTCCCAGAAAGCAAAACAGGTCTTATAACACAAGTAAGCGCCTTTGCCTCGTTACCCAAGTACTTAATAAACGGCCCACGCAGAAACCGCGAAATGTGGAAAAGGGGAGTGATATTATGCGAGAGGAAAAAGAGAGCGAGCAACAACGAAATGTCTCGACACCGTTACGCGCGCAAAAAGGAGTCTGCAATGCGCGCATTAAGATTCTACACCGTCCAACTTCTATACACATATACATATATATATATATATATATATCGTCCTCATCTGCTTCTCATCTCCCATATTAAGTCTCACGCGAAAAAACAGGATCGAGGTACGTATAACGTAAACACACGGTCGAGAGAGCATTTTCATTGATATTCCAATAAGCCCCGCGACCTCGTTGAACCCACGCGTACGGCATATATATATATATATATATATATATA
>UELV01003611.1:0-10401 GCA_900490015.1 Megastigmus stigmatizans | reverse complement strand
TTCTCCCCCCCCCTCTCTCTCTCTCTCTCTCTCTCTCTCTCTCTCTCTCCTCATACGTCTTTCCGCTTCGTGATCTCGCTCTCTTTCTCACGCGCTTGCTCTCCTTCTCCATCTCTTTGTCTCTTTCTTTTGTACAGCTGGGTGTATACCTGCCTGCCTGCCTGCCGGATACGCGGAGAAAACGGGAGCTGCGGACAGAGCGAGCAACATAGAGAGGGAGAGAGAGAGAGAGAGCAGAGAGAAAGAGAGCGAATATGGTGGGTGTCGCTGCTTTGGAGTCAGTGCGACACTCGACCTCAACAACCCAACAATATGTGGGGAAGATTACCTTATTTGTTACGTTCATCTAACAAACCACACAGCCACTCGCACACATATATTTATATATATATATACCCACAAACACATGGCCTGCACAAGAGAGAGGAAAAGTTGAAGACACCCGAGGGAATAACTCCGTAGCCACGGAATAAATGAGAACGTCCGCATGCCAAAACGACGCATGAATCTTTTATTTCGATGCCCTGAATAAAGCAACGCATGCCAATTGCTACGAGTATAATACTCGGAATAATGTCTTTTCCCGCGACGTGACGGACAGGCACTTACGCGGACCCTATCTATACGAGCGAGATCCGACCGATTATATTCTAGGTAGCCAAATTTTTATTTATGTTGTTCATAACCATTATATGCATAAGCAACTGTGATGAATTTCACGCTAGTTTATTTATACGAAAAAAAGCACATTTTTTTAGTCACCGCAGGATAAGAAACAAGATAAAACGTACCTATAGGTATAAAAGATATTTAAAAGTATGTATGCATATATAATTTTTGCATCAATGAAAAATATGAGCAAAAACTTTTATGCAAATCAAAATGTACGGTATATATAAGATGTAAAAACCAATACTGTACAGGTACACCTTGTCTTGAAATAGACTGTATATATAAGAGCAGCGTTTCAGAGAGATAAAAGTGGCGACGATCGACGATATTCTAAATCGTCATAAAAAATACGTCAAAGTGAAGGAGTTGAGTAGGAGAGTGAGAGAGAGACAGAGAGAGACGGAGAGAGAGCGAGAGAGAGAGAGAGAGAGGGCAATTCGGACTGAGATATGAAAACGGATCGTTCTAGTTCTTACGCCCGGCGTCGTTCGTATTCACGATATCACTCGGCAAGCGATCAAGGATCGTAGATGGGGAAATCGCCATTATGGACGTGACATAAGTGGCAGTGATTTCCGATACGAGGCCGCAATCGACCGTATCCCCAAGACCGCGCGCGAGCAAAGCCTCACTCCCGATCGTTTCACTTGGCTGCCAAGTGCTCGCAAAACGCTTCGTTTCAAATGTATAATCGAATGAGCCGACCTCGAGCTCACCTGTAACCACTCGCTCTATGACTGCGGGACAGCAGCTGAGAGCCTCGAAAAACTTTCTCTCCTATATAGACACTCGCGGTGCACTTTATGCGAAAGCACCAAAAACAATGCTTCCAAAAATAACGAATTATTGAAGTGACGCAATAGTACATTTTCATCCGATTATTTACGCGATGATATTCAGTTTTTTAGTTTATCGATCGTGACAAATGAGAATTCCGTACGGCCAATCACATCGTCATGGATATTTAGTGACCCAACACCGCATCGACTACCAGATCACGAAACCTGACCAGATTCAGAAATAATCCCCGACGTTTTTTTTTCCGCGAAGCAAATCAGCAATAATTTATACTTGTGGCAAAATAAACGAGAGCTACTGGAAAGTGGGTGTGTCGGGATTGGCCGCATATATATCTAAAAATGACGCGAAGTAGAAGAATATATAACGAGAGAAATATAAGTAGGCGTCCATTCCGAGAAGGGAAGCATCAGTTTTCGTTCCGTGTCCTCTACCTCCATCTCGGCCCATCTGCTTCCAATTTAACTCGGTCGCCTGGTGCTTTTTAATTAAGCAGCTCGCCGATCCCTTATCTCTCCCGGCCTCCTCCCAGTTCCCCCCCTCCCCTCTCGCCGCAGCTCGTGCTCTCCCATGATTATTCGCGCTCGCGCGGCACGGCCGGAATGTGCGTGGCACGCATGATTTGTCAGTGGGGCTGGGGCGCTAGAGCCGTTTTCAGACGCCAGACACGCGCGCCCCCCGCTTTCGGAGCACACGTAGAGCAGCAGCGGCGGCGGCGGTGGCAGCGGCAGTAGCAACACAGAGCCACCGCGGGAGCGTAAGAGCGCGGGCTTGTTAACCTTTGCGCGCAACTTAATCACGTTAATGGATAGAAAAGGCTTATCGGAGAGTCATGCAAAGCACTAGGCTACCTGCTTTGAGTGAGAGAGTGAGAGAGAGAGAGAGAGCGAGTCCCGTGCGTGCAGCACAGCTCGTATACACGAGCCGCGGTCTTTGCCGCAGGAGCCAGCTGTCACGCGATTTAATATACGCACACACACATAGACGCACAAGTACTAGCACACACGAGTCCTGGACGACCGGTGTAAATAAAAGTGCACGCGCGGGATGGGAGAGAAAAAAATGTCGACGAGGGATGTTTTATTGCGCGCGTATAGCTGGTGCGCGACGCCGCCGTCGCACCCACTTTTCTCAGATACCAATCTGCTAATACAACCTCTGCCTACATTGCATCATTTTTGCGCGGAGCTCCTCCATTTTTAACGAACCGTTGAATATTCTCGAATATTCCTCGAGAATCTGACGTGATGATCGAGACAAAATATCGCAATGCATCGCGACTACAAAAATCATTTTGAAATAAACTTTTCCCCCTCGCGGTTGAATCAAATGGAACGCGATCTACCTATTACACGTGTCCATAAAACAAACATCATCGATTGCATTCTCACTATTACTCGTTCACGAACGCTACACCTGAAGTAATGGGCTGCGCAAGTTTTAATTACTCATTAGTTACGCGTGTGTTATAAGAATCCAATTGCAACAATGATCTCGCGAGACGCGGCGCCGAATGCGACATGCGGGGCTGATTTCGATTTTTGCAGAGAGGAGACGCGAGCGGCGGGAAGCAAGACAGCATCATACGGTTTAGTTGCCCATGAGCGTTCTGCAACGCAGCGAGTGTAGTACTCGAGCTAATGGCATTTATACGTGAAGGAAGCGAGAGAGGCAATGGAACCGAGGGGCAGGAGAGAGGGAGAGGGGCGGGAGGACTCGTACAATCAATACTATTTCCGACACAATACTCTTATGCAAGCGAATGCGTATACGCCTCTACTTTCTGACACTCGCGGTATTAACGTATCACTGCCAGTGGAGCCAGGGTGACGGTGATGCTGCTGCTGATGCTGCTGCTGTTCACGGAGTGTGTACAAACGAGCTGCCGATGAGTTCCGTGTGTGTGCGATAGGTATAGTCGCAGAGCCGACAAACTCACTCATTAGCCGAATGAATAGCATTATTCAAGTCGAACCCGAGCCAACCCTCTTTCTCTCTTTGACGCGAAATGGCTTCTCTGCAGCCGTGCAGGCGCGAACTGTGGTGTGGGGCAAGGAGGGGAACAGAGCGAGCGACTGTAGTCTGCTGCAGTCAGAGTGAGTGAGGGAGAGCGGGAGAGGGGGGGGAGAGAGGAAGAGAGAAGTTGGCCTTGCTGGCAAAATAGAACGAATCTGCCGTAAAGCCGAGCAAATGAACAAAGCGAGAGGAGGTAGTTGAAATAGGAGACCCGCGAGAGGTTACGCTCGTTGCCGGGGATATACCGCTGTGGCTCTTTTGACTTTCCTCCGAGCGGCTGAACAGCAGAGCCGCCGCAGATACGAGCGCGCAGAGAGACTCCGAGCACGTGCTTAAAACAAGTCTCGTTCTCGTTCTCGTTTTTCCCCCCTCCTCCAACCTGTCCCCACCCTGATGCCGTCCCATTCCTCGACGTACCCACGTTTGTCGGAAATCTCGAAACGATTCTCGTGATCGGCAAAATGGCTTGCTCGCGACGAGCGGCTCGCATTTCGGCGACGATTATAATTCGCTCCCAGGGCAGCCGCGGAGTCCCAGTGACTCCAAACTCTGTATGATTCCGCAGTGGCACGAGCCTTTACATAAAGAGGCTCCATTTCGCGGCCTCCCCCTGCTGTACCTCCCTCGCGGCTCTTTCGGCTGAGTGCAGTTTTCAGCGGCGACGATTCCGATGACAATTTCCACGAACTGCTCTCTCGCCCAATTTCCCGACTTTCATTTTTGCCTCGTAGCGCGCGCCTCTACGAGCGCGTGATAATCTAATCATCGCGCTTAGCGAGATTAGCGGGAATGCTAAAGTGGATGAGAAAAATGCGGGGGAATGCGAGAAGGCTGTGCTGCGATTCTTTGCGCGAGTTTCCGAGAAGCTTTACCAACAGCTGCCTCCTCCTATTTCCTCCGCTGTTTCTGAATTACAGTCGGAATTACTCGAGTTCAACGACATTTCACTCGTCAGTTGTACAATTGCAAAAAAATGAAAAAGCGCGTGTGTCGTAAGGCGTTATTCATCTTTTGCAGAACATAATGTTTCTTTACCTGTGTTTTCCCCGTTTTATAGTTATATATTGCTTTCCGAGAGAGAGAAAGCCTTGTAGCGGTGAAAACTTCCGAATGTAAAATTATGATAAGTGCTCTATTGCTCTGTCTCTCGGAGAAAACTTAGTACTTTGAGCAGCATTTTACTTACATTTTCTTACAATATTTTTTTCCTGAGAATCGGTTATTCTATTTCTTACCAGATTACTCTATCCAATTAAAGATGGTTGGGGCTTGGTTGGATCGATCCATCCCAGTAAGTCGGTCATCGCTCTCACTGCACAAGAATTAGAATGTTTTTTTTTTTATTCATATGCAGCTATGTCATTAGCGGTGTGCCACTCAACGCTAGCCTTTAATTCAAACTGCTATTTATAAGCGAGCTACACTAAAATAATTGTTAAAATCAATAGTTTACGTTATCTTTCGAGGCAAACGAACCATCGATTCGGTTAAAAGTTGATTTCAAAATGCAAACAAGTAGACAAATATTTTTATTGCCAAAAGTTCGCTAAACTCTATAATGTCGAGGCAGCAAATTATTAAATAAGTTACGTATTCCAATAAAAGAAAAGTGTCAGCTGATACAACCAAAATTATATTCCATGGGAAGTTGCTGCAGGAGACGATGGACGAAATCGATCGCCGTAGACGTCTCCGAAGTTTAACAACACACGCGCTATCCGCACCGACGCTCTCACCGACACCGGGCCGTTAACCCCTTCCCGCGCTTACTCGCACGCGCTCGCTCAGCTAATTAACGCGCGAATAAATCATTTGACCGAATGGAGGTCAGAGAACTGAACCGCGCCCCGGGAAGCCACGAGCCACGAACCAATACGAGCCCCAAGATCGGCGGACCTCGTACTACATAAGGAGGGCGCGTGCAGCTGATGGGGAGATTCCGGGCGGCGATGATGGGCCAAGCGACAAAGGGATCTCGGTATATAAGAGCTCAGTGGAGCGTCCCGCTACGCGTCTCACGGCTCCCACGGGCCGCGCGTATATCGGGATCGATGTTTTGCCCCGATGCGGGCTCCGATCGCCGCTCTGTTGCTCCCTGTAAATTCGTCAGGGATGTTCGCGCTCGCGCGACGAGCGGGTTTTTATTGTCCTGTGCAGTCGAGCCGATCGCGCGTAAAACGCCGACGCGCCGACCCGCCGTTATCCATCATCATGCAAACGAGTTCCACTCCGGTTAATCGCTTTACTCCGCCAGTACCAGTGATGTATATACAGGTGTATAGGTACCAGTCCCAGCAGTTTTAGACTTTCGTTTTCGATATAGCCCCTCCCGTTGTTTAAAATGCAGAGCTCGATTACGCGATCATTGCCTATAGCTCTACGTGAACAGTAATCGCATCGCTTCGCCTGTGCAGTGCACACCTGTAAATAACGGAATATTATACGTATATGAACTGCAGGGGATGTGAGTAAACGTCTTTTAAATCAAAATTTGCGGCGAAAGGAGTATATACAATACCGAGTATACCGAGAATATACTCGGTTACAGACGCACGAACTTGCACGAGCGTTTGAATATGCGCACATATATATGTACATATATAGGCGTACATATATATATACACCTGACCTATGAATCGCAGCGTACAGAGGTTTATACATGCGCGAGTGCACATCGCTGGCCATTTTCGAGCTATTTCAAGTTTAAAACTACTTTTTAAAACGCCCCGCACTCGCAAGTCCTCCCGGAAACGAAAGCATTTTTCAACGTTTCACTGCGTGCTCGCTCTGCGCGCTAGTCCAATTACAACATTATTCGGGTTAGCGAAAGATTTTTCACCAGTTAATGGACAATTGGAAACGCGATTCTTCTTTTTTTTTCACAGTTTCGCTATTGGTTCAAGGATTACCTCGATTTTGAAATTGCATTTTTGCCATACGACTGCTACAGTGTGCAACATCCCCGAGGGCCTGTACCGATTCCTACAGAAAATCCTGACAAATTCGTAGAATAGAGGATTAGAATATAAAGTTTCTAAAATAGTTTCCCTTTATCGATACCATATGTCACAAAACTTGGAATAGTAATATTCTTGAATATTATTCTGCAAATCTTTTCATACGATATTGGCTTGCAAAGTTTCAAAGTTAAAAAATGTTAGTTATGAATAGTTTCTCTGTGCGTATCTGCTGGATCACTTTCAAAAAACACTTTTTAAAAAACTGCAGCACTGGCACTGTTTAAATCTGAAAAAGTGATAAAAAAAAAGCTCCAGCTCACAAGTCAAAGCAAACCTGTCTTTGATGCGAACGAGAATTGGTTGAAAAGGAATGTTTTCCCAACTCATATACATGCAAACGCACGTACACTCACTCGAATTAAGCTAAACTTTGACTGTTATTTCGAGTCGTAAAAGGTATCTGCAAGTCGAAATACGGCAAATAACACAAAGATAAACCTCTATTAGAGGGCACAATAAATAGTTGACGTTATTCGAGTCGCGTCGCTCGATGAGTGAAACGCATTATTGTTTCAGTAAAGCGCGGTGAAAACGGCTCGCAAACAATGGAGGGTCCAGCAGTTGAGTATCTCACGCCCGAGACGATTCGACCGCAAAGGGCTTGAAAATAAAGGCGTGACTTTAACAGTCGTAGCAGCGCAAAAAGTCACAAACAGGAGCCGCGGCAACAGCAGCAACTGGAGGAGGTTTCCCGTGGAGGCAAAAGACCGGTACACCAATTTCCCGTGCTCACAGAGAATCGGTTTATTGACTAGTTACGTCGTCATCGCTTTCGCGGGAAAGTGTTCTGCCGGCGTCGGTGGCTGAGGCACCCCGGAGCAATAAATATAACCATAAAGTCCCGACCGTAAAATCCAGCGTGCGCTTGCGGTGCTGCTGCTGGCTGTGCGCCCCCTTTCCCACCTCCTCCCCCCTCCCTCCCTCTCCTCCTCCTATCTCGGGCGCGAACGCCGGCGATGTTTCTTTACACCTTCATTGGCACGTACGACGAAAAAATACGGCGCCCCGCGCGAGAGTTGCGGCCAGCCGCCGCGTGAGCCGGCTTTAGTAGTGACTGGCAGCCCTCGTTCCCCGCCCCCCCGTTCCACCCACTGCGGCTTGGAAAAGAATGAATTTGCTGCCCGTCGCGGTATATGGACCAATGATGAAAATCCGCAGAGAGGTATAGGGATCGCGCGCGACTTCTTAAATTATGTGTACTTAAGGGATTTTCTGTTTTACGCCGTTTACGAGGCTGTTTTTCAGCCGACGCGTTCGATGACTCTTGACAGCGACATATATCCACTGGTCCAGCTATTTAACCTTCCAGAATTTCACGCGGCATTTGAGAAATCTTGGCTTGGCGTCTCCCATATCCGGAGGTCTTGCGGTTAAAAAGAATAAATAGATCGATAGGCACTTTGTACAGGTCAAACAATCATCTACAATTGCATGATCAAGCGTACGTTGATATTATGTAACAAGATTTCTTGATACAAAATCAATTTGAACGTTAATTTGTTTCTATCCATTTACATTCGGTCCTAAGGGTGAAACGCGCTGGTTCGCATTTGAATGTATATCAATAATGTTTTCCAAGCGTAACGATTCCAGCACGATTGTGGCTTCAAAGGAAATATATTATTATGCTTTATCAAATGAAACCGCAACTGATGGATTTACACCTCATTATATTGCGCTCGTGCACCTTCGAAATTTCGTTCTGTGGCCTTCCTGCAACTGCAGCTCTTAAATTAAAAGCCTGACTACTATAATGATTATTATAAATCTATATTATTAGAAGGGTCTTACGAAATATATATACCAGTAAACGACAGATAAATTAATTATTATTAATTATTAATCGGTCGTTTCCATCTCTACTTACGTTTCATTTCTACAATTCCATATATTTAGTTTATCTATTTTAAGTTTTTGTTTCAAACCATAAACACTTTTATATAGAAAATTGATTTCAGTTAAAGACTTGTATAATTATTCAATTAAGCAAGTAAAATATTTGAAAAAGTAAATTATAATTCGCAGCTATTGAAATTTAATTCTTCTACGTTTTGTTTGCGAATAATGTAGAATAATAGACATATTATACAGTTAAATATATATTTTATTCTATATTAGTATTTAAAAGCTTTGTAAAAGCTGAAATTCTAAGGCATTATTGGTCACTATAGTTTATGATTTTTGTAGCCAGACAATTATATTTTATATTTGCTTATAAATAAATAAATAAACAAAAAATAAATAATTAGCATGTAAAAGTTAAATACGAAAAGCTTTTATTAAATGTTTTTCAAATCGCGTGAAAGCTTAACAAAACAATTCATCTGCATGAAAATACTTGCGAATGTCTGTTCAATGGATCCAATTACAGTCATAAATATAGGAAGCATTGAATGTTTTAATCTTGTAAAATCCCATTTTAAATTGATGTAATTTACTTTTTTATTAGTAGCCAGAAGTTGCGCATTGTTTATTTCTTTTAGAAATTTACGGCCACATACTTTATAAGCAATTACCAGCAAGTAAAAATACAAACTGAAAAAGAATAAATTCGGTCAGTGTGCAAAAAATTATTATACATAAATTAAAATCTTACTTGAAGTTATTCATAAAATCATTCGAGCAGCATTAATATTATGTAAAAATCGTTATTTTGATACTAACGTCAACTAGAACTATCTTAAAATTTAAAATTAAATTTAATAAAAATCATTTATCCAAATCAAACGCCAATTTCACAATATTTTTACTCTCTGGATTCATTATAGAGAGTCCGTATAAAGAACTGCCTAAAGTGTAATTATAATGTATTTAAAAGTACCTTTAAAATTAACAACTGCCTTTCAAGGACGATCTAAACTCATAAACTAGTTTAAAAATATCGATGAAATGACGATGTAAAAATCAAGTTCCTCTGCTCTAATTGATAAAATATGTAAAAGCTTTATGATCAATGCAAAAGTGATGGAAGTTACAACATAATTTGACAAAACCCGTATACGAGCCAAGAGCATAGGATATTAACTTTTTGAAAAATTCAAAATAAGATTGTACGAAGAAGCGAGTGTATTATTCTTGAAAAAAGGTATTTCATTCCTTAGTTAACTTATTTGTTCAGCTTTAAGGGGATCGCAGTAAAAAGTTATCAATTAAGCATTTTGTTCTCACCGTCGTCACTGCAGTCTACTTTTTTGTCAAAGCATGCCATTAGTGCACTACATTAGCATCACGGCGTATACTTATCCAGTGAACCCTTTTAAGAAACTCGTTCAAAATTATTCCACCCCCTCGGTACCTTTTCCCTACTTCTTTGTGGATGCAGCCAAGTTACATTAAAATGATTATAATCGAAGAAATAATGAATTTTTATGGCACTTCAGCAGATACTTATAATAACGTGTGGCATTTTAAATAGTATTTAGTAATAGATTATTAGCATGGCTGCAGCTAGTGTTGGTCGATTTATTAGTGGGCGAGGGCTTAAGCGCGTCCTCCCCTAATGTAGTTCAAACTTGGCGTAAACACTCGAAGAGAGAGAGAAGCAGCTCGAAAAAGATTTCGCTCGGCATCTCGATTTAAGGCTATCGGAAAAGCGAGTGCATGCATACCGGAAGGCTGCTTTGGCATAAATGATACATACATTACTTGCCGCGCACTCTAATGGCCGATATTTATTAGACTATAAGTTACTTTAGCAACCTACTTACCGATTTCCGGTAAACTCCTAAAAAAAGTAGCCAAAGGCATTTGCGCGAGAGCAAAGCTGAACGCGATCCCAGAAAATGGCTCTAGTTTCGAAATTCTATTTCAAAAGTGCTATAGACTATAAAAGTCATCTGAAAACAAAGCAGCCCGCACTTAACTGCCTCGACAGCGATTTACATTTGTAATTGTG
>UELV01003609.1:0-10054 GCA_900490015.1 Megastigmus stigmatizans | reverse complement strand
TGAAAAATTTCACTTTTTTTTCCCTAAAATTTAAAAAATGAGGGTCAAAAAAGCTTTTTTTCGGAATTTTCACGCCGGATTCTGAAAGTTCATTAAAAAATCTATCAGAAAATATGGTTTGCATGATCATTTCTGATCGATTTGATTCTATACAGTGTTGAAAGTGGGCATGAGCAAACGTGCACATTTGACGTTAATGGGTTAAAAGTCGTCGGTGTATAGGCATCCACCGATAGAGATTTAAGTAACTTGAATTGAAAATTTGTTTTTCTTTATATTGTTTATTTTGATTTCGAAGTATACGAGGTTGTTGAACTGTCGGTGCTACTGATAGGATCAAGCGATGAATATACGAGATAGTAAGTAGATGAAATTTCAATCGCTTGGATTATTTTCTGTGCGGCGGAGCTGTTTGTATGTGTTTCTATATGCGTACATGTAAAAATGATATTATAATAATTATAAGTATCGTGAATTGAAATTATTACGTATGCAGTGCAAATGGCGCAGTTTAAACAGATTCGTTTCAAAATTATCTCCACGCAGTGCAGCTTTTCGTATATAATTTATGATCGTGATGCTTAATATTGAAAATATTTATTTTTAAGCGAGTGACGACAGAATAGCGCAATCATCGCGGAGAAAGAATGTATCGTTCTAAAATCATATATTATAAAAAAAAACTGCTACATTTCATTTAATGGTTTTTCAATATAAAGAACAAAAATTGAACGTCTCTTTGAGCTGAAAATAAAGTCTTTATTCCTATTTATTTAACCGAATGATTCAGTGGAAATTCTTCAACTTGCATAATGCACCGCAGTCCGAAAGCTTTGTTTTAAATTTAGCATTTCCATATATTATTTAGGTTAGTTTAGGTTTTAAACGTTCAAAATTATCTTACGACTCACGTGTATGCATCTTCGCTCATTTATATATATATCGATCTCGTTTCTGGCACTGAAATAATATTTCACAAAAACGCACATGATATGGCCCTTGTTATTTTTTCCTCTCTTCATCAAACTTGATCACAATATTTAAAAGTATATCGAATTAATTCCAAGCAATTAGTCATTCGCATAACTAATGAAATTTCTCGCAAAGTCCAGCCATTGCAAAAAGGTTAAATTCACTAAATATGCGTACACCCACATATGTCACTCGTATAAGCTTGTATAAAGTGAAAGCGCATCGATTAATCGACTCATTGTTCTGTTACCTATATATTATGTCAATAGATCGGCCGCATAACCTATTGTGTGTGCGTATTAGGTATGAGACAGAACGATAACGTTTTCTTCCCGTCTTTATATTCTGCATAATGGATGACGATACGTTGCACGTATTCCCTCTAATCTTCGTGTCGTAACGTTGCATCTTATCACCATGATATACCGTCCCGATCACTAATCGTCGATCCAGTTTAATCAGTTGTCTGACGATGACATTCATTTCTACCTTTAAATATTTGCACTGTGTGTATATATATATACATATATCTCCGAGCGCATGATTTTTTTTCTCGAGAGTTTTGTCGCTGATGCGCTTAGAGATGACCGATTGTCGGTGTTGAACATTATTAATTTTCGAGTGCTGTTTGTTTTTCTTTTGCTGCCGCTCATTGATATATATTGATGACGAAGGACACGTCGAGTGCATTTGAGTAGATAAATAAAAAAAATTGGTTTTCAGCTATGCGGAATGTTTATAGTTTTGAATTGTATACAGGCATAGTAAAAATTGCATACCAATGTGAAAATTATGAAAAAAATCAAGCAAATGTTCTAGTTCTTCTTTTAGAACAATTACATACCTACTCTGCAAACGCCAATTAAAGTAATCAGAGAAGTTGGAGCGGATGTAAAAAACGCATACGTGCAGATCTGCATGCGGCTCTAAAAATAAAATCCATTGCAAACAATTTAAATTTATCACATAAAATTAGTCTCTCAGTCTTATTATTAAACATAAAGATACACAATTTCCTTTTATTAATGACTACACGGCAATAAACACTAAAATAACAAACAGAACTTAAGCTTCGAGATTCGGTATAAACAAGCGTGCAACAAGGTAGTTATTGAAAACCTTCCCCTCCATTTGATTAACTCGCCAATCGTTAAATCATTCCAATCACACGGAAACAATTTGAGTTTCGATAATAAAAAAAAAGAAAAAAAGCGCAGCGCCAAGGCAAACGAAAGGCAAACACAACAATCACCCGTAACATTTTCCTCCCAAAAGGCAGTAAAAGAAAATCCAAGTGACACGCTCACACACATACACACACATTCGTGAACCTTATAACAAATTACAGCCGACCCTGAATGCGTCATCGAATATACGCGATAGTCAACCGACGGCGCGCTCCGACGGCACACACGTTTAATTAAATGTGCGGGTATAGGTACATACGGCGTGAACAATCCGCGTCTCGTTTTGCCGAGGCCGAATTCGCATGAATCGCTACGAAAATAGAATGAACGCGTGCAGTGGCGCCGCCGCTGCGATTTTATGCGTTAGAGTATATAGCGAGAGAGAGAAAGAGAGAGAGAGAAAGAGAGAGAGGCATACGACCTTAGAATCACCTCGGGAAGTGAGGAACCCGACCTAATCCCCCATCGAATTTTCGGAGTGACATAGAGGCTTGTGTTGCTTCTTTCTGGGCCGCGCTACGATCTTCCCTCAAGGCGAATCAGATTTAACGCGGCGCGATAATTACGTTCATTAGGTCAGTGTTAGGCTAATTCATATATATATGCGTTTTCCATACCGTTTTCGCTGACTATATATACACTACCAGAAACAGTCGATGTCGACTTAGCGAGAGAGAATCGTTTGAACGCAACTGTGTCGCGGTTTTAATGGTATCCAATTTTGGTGCGAAACCTTTTTGTCAAGTTGTCGATGATTTTATGTGTTTTTCATTGCGTAAAATGCGAAATTGAAGAAAAGCTTTTTGTTAACGTTCGCGCGCTCGAAAGTTTATTAGCTTCAATAACTGGGATTACACAACGACAGACGATAAATGAATAAAGATCAATGAAAATTTACGTCCCATCTATTATCATTCGCTTGATGACAAGATGTGCTTCCATTCTGTCTGCGACTTTCATTAAGTTCTTTAAAGGCATTACATTTTTTTTATCGTGTACTTTAGTGCAATATATTCCTTTTTTTTATAACAAGAATAGCCGTTATAACAGGTATATCAATTCAAACCGGTAGAACATAATTGGTATCGAATCACCTTTAACCGTCTTTAACTATTTAAAGAATAATTGTTTTGTCAAACTTAAGATGGAAGTTTAGCTCTGAAAAAATGTCAGATATGATTTTAAAAAGATTAATTCTTGTCGGGTATTAAAGATAAATTTAGGAGTAAACAATATAAGCATCGAAAGCGGTCATTAAAGAAATAAAGATACGCGTTTGCGTTTCTGACATAAGACATGAAGATTTATCGTAGAACAAAAATGTTCTTACCAGGACAAACCACTAATCTTATTAAGAAAATTATCGTGCATTGTAACCATTTAATAACGGCATGTACGGAATTACCGATTCTATATTCATCCACAGATACTTTAGATACTGTTCTATACAGACGTATAAAAATAGCACAATTCATCATTGAATTCGGAATTTCCGCGCAACTCTGCTGCATTCGGTCGCTTCGCGCAAGAATACATCAATGAAATAATCCTCTTCACATTTACAGAACGTATGTATGACATGCAGCTTTCACTCGGTGCACCTCTGACGTACGCTTTATCGATTGAATTGTACCCAATGTATATATGAACGATTGATCAACAATTTTCCATACGATGACTTTTATTAATATCTTGGGACTTTTATAGAATAAGTCAACTGACAATTTAAGCACTTGACTATGACATTTACTGTATTTCATGTTGACTTCAATCATTTTTTAAAGGATAGATCATAAATTATTAACTTGTAGCTGGTGAATAACTATAAATTTCAAATTATCTACACTATATTATGAATTTAATAACTTTAAAGATCGGACTTTTCATACATATAAAACACTTATACTCGCCTTGATAAACCAATAAAATCCAAATTTTAAGTAAAACATAAAAGTTGCTACTTGATAAATGATCGATAGACATCAATCATCTTGATTCAAAATCACAGATCAAATTCGAGCCACACTATATATAGCCAGCTCTATTTACCTTGACTGGACACTTCATTCATCGTATAATACGATAAGTATCAATCACCTTGGTTCCTAAATCGCGCCGGCTCAAATTTATGCCGCTCATAGACATAAAAATTCTCTCCACTTTCACAAAAGCCGCTCATCATAAAATTTCGCCAAAAGCATCGGGCAACTTTCTCGAAATCCTGGTCGAGTATAACGAATGACTCCATTAAGCTCGTCGCGCTCACAAAAGCGACTCTTCCAAGAATAAATCCATCCGCGTGCATCTCCTACAGCCAACCAACACATCTTAGAGCTCTCGGGGCGAAGATATACCCGAGCAAAAATGCCAAGAATAGTGTAATATATAGATTTGGTCATCGCCGTGACCTTGAAATATGTCACGAGGACGCTTAAGAGAGCAAAAAGTAGCCGCTCAATAGCTCATATACCGAGTTATTGGCCAACGCTCGGCTATATGCGTATTAAACGCCATGTATATATCAGAACAATTCTATAGTACACTTGTCGCGTGCTTTTACAAGTCGCGGGATCGTTGAGAGTTCATTGTAAACAAGCGATAGGTGGGAGCTGGCGAGAAAGAGGAAAATACTGCCACTACTGCTGCTGCTGCTGCTGCTGCATGTGACAGAATGTTGAGAAAGGGATGTGAGCTCTGCGCGTTTCCTGTCGCGTGGGCGGCTTACATGCCAAAGTCTTACATTGTTTTTATCGCAAACGAAATTCTGGCGAACAGTTGGATTCTTCCTGATGCATCGCCTTGAAATAGCTTGGAAATCAACTTATAGACGGGCGAACGATCTTAAATTAGGCGATAATGTTCCAATTTCGTATCGCGTTTTTTCCATATCTGATTTTGTAGGTAAGCGAGTGAATGTTTGTATAGAAAGTAGCTGCACTTCTTTATCTAGTGTATGTTTGAGATATTAAGCTGGAAGTTTGTCTATGCCAGAAGTGGTGAAAGTATCGATCTATTTATACATTCTAAAATTAAATTGCACACGATCTATATTTATAGGAGTCAAATATCGAGTTTTAATTATTATATTCGGTGAAGCTTAGATTAAAACTAAGATTAAACTTTGTCATTATATAATCTCGAGCTATATTTCGCGAACATTATACTGTATAGCGCTCAAATTAAATTAAAGAAATGGATTAAAACTTGTTGACCGCGTCATCCGATTAAATCTCTAAATATAATATTAATTATTGTATAACGTGACATCATCGCCGATCAGACATTTATCGACTAGCTGCATCTCGCGCAATCACGGGAATCGCGCAACAAAGAAAGACAGCATCGACGAGCGCGATTACGTGACACCCGCTACACCGAAGCAAATCGGTCACGTCCAAAAACCTTTATTTATAGACGAATCGTAAAAATCATTCCGCGCTCAATTACTCACTAATCGAGTGTATAACGTGCAATAGAGCCGCTCGCAGGAAACCCGAGCCGAAGAAATGCGCGCGAATAGTGGGAGGTGTATATCGCATATAGACATCGCGAGCGTTTGCGTTACTACTATATGTATGCGAAACTAGAATCTATGTAAAGCCGCGTAATCGCAGCCAACAGACAAAATCGACGACGCAAATGTCGCGCTACTCGTCATTTATGCACATATATATATACACGAGTTACTTTATAGCCACGTGTGAAACTTCACGCGCTGCTTATTTTCATCGGTCGAAAAATGATCTTCTCTGAATGTCAGTTGATGTGCGCTCGGGATTTTCATTCAGCTCTGCTCGCGAGCTCCTATACGATACACAGTCGCTGCGTCGATATATAGGGATGTGCAAACTACGGACTGAGGTGAGAGATGGCAATCGTCGGCCGCGCGATAATAACCCGACAATTTATGTCAATGACATCTTGTTATTTTTTGCCTTCTCTAATCACGTGCGCGCCGATGCTCTACATATAATATCATATATTTTTATTCAAGTTTCACCTTTTTCCTAATGAAGTTTCTTTTACTTATCGCACAGGTTTAGCGAATAACGTAAAATTTGGTTTTATCGAGGAACATCTTTAATTATAGTCCCCGAAAGTAGATAAGAAGATGAAGCGGAGATAAGTAATGCACATGTATGTATAGCTTGAATTTAGTCATGCGGGAAAAAATTTCAATTAAACTTTGAGTATTGTATAGCTTCTAATTAAAAATTTTCCGTCGATAACGTTTACGACGTCAGGGTTCATTATTAATATCTTGAATTTATTGTTACAAATGTATAAGCGACGGCGACAAGTGCTTTATGGTCGTAGGTGTATAACGAGAGGGAGCCTTGAATTTTCATTGGGGTCGAATCGGTGAATTACGCAAAGTAATTTCTCATTGTCCTATTTACTCGCAGCTATATTTATTTTCGCGTGAGCCTCAAAGTTCTAAAGTGGGATATCGAGGAATAATAAACATATTTTGAAAATTTAGCATCCTAAATGTTTATCAAAGGTACCGCGTTGACTTTTGATCGAAAACAAAATTATTTATTAATATGAAATTCTTTGGCAGTATTTGTATAAAATAGTCGTGACGTTTTCATTTTGGCATTTGACGACTTTTCAAGCTGAGCTGCAATCAAATTACGAAAATGTAATTGTACAATTTGAATAAAGTAACGTGTGTTGAGTGCAGCAACAGATCGTTTTAAAATGATAAATTTTTGTCACTTTATTTACGAAGTCATTGATAAAAACTAACAGACAAGGTCACGGTTAAAGTCTTGAATCAAAAATACTAATCGGTCCGTATGTTAATCGGATTCAAATAATAATAAAAGTCCATAGAATAATCGAAAGTCATATATTTAATGATCATTTGTATAGTATACGACAATGTTTGAATTCGCAATTGAGGAAAATTCATTAAACTTATACTATGAGAATTTTCAATGACGAATACGTGAATTGCGTTTTCATGCTAATTTCAATTAGTGAAACTGAAGTCAACTTGGGTTTCGCTGGTATAAAGTATAAAGAAAACAACGCAGTTAACTGACTCAGGCGCACTGTCGAGGTAATCAATCAAATCGTCTATTGCCCTTTGACTAACTATTTACACCTGCGGCTTACTATAGATACGTACCTCCTCCAACCTTAATAAGGGGTCGCAACGGCACTGACTCAGACCCAATGTCTAGGTAAACAATCAAATCGTTTACTGCCCTATGACTACCTACTTTTATACCTGCGACTTACTGTAGGATCGTACCTCCGCCCACATAAGGGGTCGTAACGACACGTTCTATACACACTGTTTACGGGTTTTGAGCCATCGGATGACTTTCAGTAGTTAATTTTGCAATATTATAATATCGAAATTCGTAAACTCATCTCCTTACTATACCATAACATTCGAATAGTTTTACTATTCCTGCATAACGAGAGACAAATTAGAAGCGACTGTAGTTTCAATTGTAAGTATATACTTAAACATCAACTACTTAAAATTGAAGACATCTATTATTTTTATATATACTTTTTAAATTTTTCTTCTCGATATTATTCGCATTACCGTTCTAATTTCAAGCGGCGAAACCAATATGCATCCAGACTAAAAATTTTTCTCGCACTGATTACAGCGAGCGCAGTTAAAAGAACTTTTTCTCGACAGTAAGGATATATTTTCGGTTATAGAGCCGAGGAAATAATTCGGTAATAATGGAGAACCGCGTTACATGCGTATGTGCACTGCTCTCACTTGGACGAAATAAGGACAGAGCGGTGCAGGCGGTTCGACCGGTTCGACATAATTTCGTCTGTACTTTATATGTATGAGCTGCTGCGTTGCTCGAGTCGCAAGACGGACTTTGGTATTTTTGGGCCTTTGCACTGTGCGTGTTTTGCATTCTTTCAATCCGTTTTATTCCTCTACAAGGTTTTTAAGTCATTTTCGGTCTGTGCAGTTTTTTCCATTATTAACCGATTTTAAATCGAACCTTTTATATTTAATAATCTATAACGGAAATAATAATTATTCATATGTTTTGCACTTGTAAATCTAATAATTAATCTTGTTCTACGTATTGTATTGTGATGTTGTATCGTAATTGAGATTATAATTAAATGCTCCTATTCATTCAAAACAACGACTGATAAAAAATAAAATTCAAGTTCATCGGTGTCAAACTTCATTGACGAATAAATTTGACATTAGCTGTCAATAATATTGAGGCCTCGTCGTTATCATCGGCGCATTACTCGCATATTGCTAAGCGCCTCGAGATGAGAGATAAAGAACGATTTTTTCAATTTTTTCTTTCGCACGATCGTTTACTTTCTTCAATACTTTCTAGTACATGAAGTTTCACCGATTCTAGATAAAAGTTTATTATTGTTTAGGCCACTTTCATGTATTTGTATACAAACCGGGTCAAATTCTATAAGTTTCCATTGTACTACATGACGAGACTCATTACGGTATTTTCAGCGATCTCGCGAGAGAGTTTTCGCAATCGAATCTGTTCGGTGTGAGCCATCGTCACCTACGGCCGCACTTGTCACGCGCAAGCACATACATCATATATTAGCTTGTAGTTATTCCTACGTTTTGAGTGCAATAAACTCATTATTTGTTATAAATGTTTATTACTGCTTACACCTATTGCTGCTTTCGCCCGACTACTCACTGTTCGGCACGCGCAAAAAACTCTGAACAAGAATTAATCTGATAAAGACGCGTACAATTACATACTAATTATAATTAATTAAATTGTCATCGCAAAGGATACGGCAATCAAAATCGATAAGTAACCATCTTGTAAATATCCAGATTAGAATCGATTCGAACGAATATACATCGAAGTCACCGAATAAAAAGTTCGTAAGCTAGCTTAAAATAAGCTTCGACAACATTCGATCTCAATCCGCCGCCTACGGAATACCGCAGAGCAAAAAGAAAGGCAACGAAAAGTCATCATCTCGTCCGTAAATAAGAATTAGAACGAAAAGCGTGTCCATAGCGTGTTTATCCGAGTAGAGCCGCCGCTGCGCGAACCTCTCGACCCTAACCAACCCGATAAAGGCCGCAACAAAAAAAAGAAGCACAGAAGAGAGAAATAGTCCCCAATATATCGCTGATCTGCACATACAAGACGCGCAACGGTAATCAGTGCTTCCACCCCTTTCATCCGCTATGTGGCAACGATAACTCACTACCGCAACGCGGCATTAAAGCAGTTTTTCTTTATTTTTCGCGACAAGTGTCGGCCGATCGGTGTTTTCAATACTTGGCTCGCCCTCGTGATTTATAGCCGCATGTGCGGTAATTGTGAGCCGAGCAGATGATGGGGTAAAAGGAGGAAGTGTGTCCATGTAATGCGAGAGAAAATGGTGCTCGACGCGACCAGTTCGATATATCTTCGCAGGTTTGATTTTTCACGACGATGTGATTATGAAATTTGAAATTTTTTTACATACACGAGCTTTCGGTTATGTTCGCACATATACATATTCAATCAGCGCGTATAACGTTATTTTTATATTAACTTTTTCTGAACTGGTCCAATCTTCATTTACATTTATCTCCCATTCGATGCTCGGCTTTCGTGCCCGCACGTAATTTATATTACACACGCGCAAACAGACGTAATCTGCAAATTAAAAACATTCATCAACATCGTTCTCCTCTTCTTGCACCCGAAATTACCGCACGAAACCGCACGGCTCAAGTCTCGCAGAGTAATAAGAAAAACCATTCGTATATTTTCCGCGCGGCGGTCGGTAAAACAATTCGCAACAAAAATACCGGGCGCGAGAGACAGGGAGAGAAAGACAGAAAAAACAGGAACGCAGCGGCTTTGGGAGCTTAATAAAAATACGAAATATATAGGAGAGAGAGAGAG